>CAUYPK010019512.1:0-61418 GCA_963574355.1 Loris lydekkerianus
ACAAAATCCCAAAACCAGAGATGTTGGCGTGGATGTGGAGAAAAGGGCACACTTCTACACTGCTGGTGGGAATGCATGCTAATACATTCCTTCTGGAAGGATGTTTGGAGAATACTTAGAGATATAAAAATAGACCTGCCATTCGATCCTATAATTCCTTTACTAGGTATAGACCCAGAAGACCAAAAATCACAATATAACAAAGACATCTGTACCACAATGTTTATTGCACCCCAATTCATAATTCCTAAGTCATGGAAGAAGCCCAAGTGCCCATTGACCCATGAATGGGCTAGCAAATTGTGGTACATGTATACCATGGAATATTATGCAGCCTTAAAGAAAGATGGAGACTTTACCTTTTTTATGTTTACATGGATGGAGCTGGAACATATTCCTCTTAGCAAAGTATCTCAGGAATAGAAGAAAAAGTATCCAATGTACTCAGCTCTACTATGAAGCTAAATTATACCTTTCACATGAAGGCTATAACACAACTATAGCACAAGACTATGAGGAAAGTGCCATGGAAGGGGAAGGGAGGGGGTAGGTTAGGGTGGAGGGAGGGTAATGGGTGGGGCCACACCTATGGTGCATCTTAGAATGGGTACAGGCGAAACCTACTAAATGCAGAATACAAATGTCTACATACAATAAGTAAGAAAATGCCATGAAACTAATTTAGGGCTTTCACATGAAAGCTATAACCCAGTTACAAACTAAGAATAGGGAAAAGGGGGAAAGGGAGAGGAGAGAGGGGGGAGGTTGGTGGAGGGAGGGATACTGGTGGGATTACACCTGCAGGGCATCTTACAAGGGTATATGTGAAACTTAGTAAATGTGGAATGTAAATGTCTTGGCACGGTAACTGGGAAAATGCCAGGAAGGCTATGTTAACTATTGTGATGAAAATGTGTCAAATGGTCTGTGAAGCTAGAGTATGATGCCCCGTGATCATATCAATGTACGCAGCTATGATTTAATAAAAAAAAGAAAAGAATAGAAAATGCCATTAAGTCTACGTTGAACAGTTTGATGAGAATATTTCAGATTGTATATGAAACCAGCACATTGTACCCCTTGATTGCCCACAGCTATGATTTAACAATAAAAATAAATAAATAAATACAAATAAAAAGAAATGAAAGAGTAGACACTCAAGGACTTTGGAATTAAAACATTGTGCAATGTGAGCCGCTGGTATTATCTGTGCCTATTCCTTGTTAATTTTAAGTGTTGACAATAATGTGCACTTACATGCATTTTCACAAGACTTTCCTTCACATGTGAGGAGTCTGTGCTTGGTAAAACAGTAGTCTTGAGTTTCACTCCAGTTCTAATTAATCAGAATCTGTGTGTGTGTGTGGGGGGGGTGGGGGTGGGATCGGTATGGGAATCTGAACACTATACTCAGTTCCTGGGTAACTCAGTGCACATTAAGTTTTAAAAAGTGCTGCTGTATGAATAAGTTACAAGAATGATCTAAGTTTTTAAAATGTGAAAATGGCCTCTGATATGTAATGACAGAAAAATATTGATGGCCTCCAACAAGTCCTGAAAAAGACACACAAGCTTCATAGTGTTAATGGTAGCCCAGGGTCACTCCCTATGAAATAGTAGTTCTATCTTCCTAGGTAGAAATATAACTGCTCCCTAAGGGGAAGATCAGACCAGCAGAGAGGGATGGTGGGAAGAAAAGCCTCAGCACTGGGAAAATGAGCACTTGGTTCTCATTCAGCTTCTATTGTCCACTGGTTTTGTGAAATAAGAGGGGTCACTTCTTTGATCATTACTCTCAATTTTTTTTTAATATAAGGCAAAAATCACATAGATACATTTTCCCACATCAAATAAAAATCAATGCCTTCTCTGCCTATCTGTTTAGGACATTGCGAAGTGCCAGGGAAATAAAGTCATGGTAGTGGCTTGAAAAGAATGAGGAGCTTAACAAATGCTAAGGATTAGGCTTATTCCTTCATTACCATTTCTCTTTCTGAAAGTATCTGAAAGCAAAGTAATGTCCTCTCTATTCAGCTAGAAATGGGAGACGTAGCTGGCTTTCCTGTACCACCATCCTTCTTGCCAAAGACTAAGAAATAACTCCCCCTACTGTCTCTCAGCCCTGAAAGAACCACTAGAGTACAGGGAAGGCTGCTGGGACAGGATTCTGGAGCCCACTATCTATGCCTCTCTCAATATTCAGTTCTTTTAATTGAGGAAGTCTATGGGCTCAGAGCCACTGGGATTATTATCCAGTGTTTACACTGGACATAGGAAACCAGTAACTTGTTGCCACAGCAACAAGATTTCCTGAGAATTTCTTTTTAACT
This sequence comes from Loris lydekkerianus, assembly GCA_963574355.1. Lineage (NCBI taxonomy): Eukaryota > Metazoa > Chordata > Mammalia > Primates > Lorisidae > Loris > Loris lydekkerianus. Next base: position 2,331 of record CAUYPK010019512.1, read on the forward strand.
GGACTTCCTTAAATGGAAACATCTACAGCCCTGCCACCCTTTGTCACAACAAAGAGGGACACTTTATTGTCTGTGAACATGTAACAAAGAGCTCTGGTTTATGACAACAAACCCTTACCAATTCTCAGTTTCTATGGGTCTGGAATCTTGGAGCTTCTAGATGGGATCCTTTGACTCAGGGTCTCTCACAAGGCTGCTGTCAAACCGTCAGCTGAACCTGCAGTCTCATCTCAGGGAGGATTAGCTTCTAAGCTCACTCACATGGTTGTTGGTAGGATTCAGTTTTCTGGGGCCTGTTGGACTGAGAGTCTTAAATTCTTGCTGGCTATTGGCCAGAGGCCTCCCTCAATTCCTTGCTACATGGATATATTCATAGGACAGCTCACAACATGGCAGTTTGCTTCTCTCAGAGTGAGGACTCTGAGAAAAACAGAGAACTAATCTCAGAAGAGACATCCCATGATTCTTACCATATCCTATTAATTAAAATCAAGTCACTGGGTCCAGCCCACACTCAAGAAGAGAGGAGATTACTCAAGAGCATGAACACCAGGAGGCAGGGACCCTTGGGGACCCCCTAGGGGTAAATTTCTTCCAGTGTCAATTAGTGGTTTGTCAGGCAATGAATGATAGTTGTCACATATCTTGTCTATATAGTAGGTAAATAGTCAAGTGCTCAAACAGTACAAACTGTGCTTGATTCTTTACTAATGAATTCCTTTATGTTGTCCTATTACCACTTATGAAATTAATATTTATTTATTTGTATTATTTGAGTCTCTAAAGCACAAAGTAAGTGTTATTGAGGACATAGAATGATTTATTCTAGGTAATCCAGTTGGGGGAGTCTTCGTGAGCACATAATGGTAACTAGAATCTATAGAGGGAACAGCATAGAGCTTGACAATACTGACTCAGGAATTAGGAGATTTCTTTTGAAATTTTTAATTTTTAATTATTGTAAATATGTAATAGAGGTACATGTGTATGGGGTACATGTGATGTTTTGATACCAGCATACCAAGGTGCAATGATCACATCTGGGCAATTAGAATATCTGTTACCTGAATCGTTTATCATTTCTTTGTGTTAGGAACATTCCAATTCCACTCTTGAAGCAATTTGAAAATATGCAATAAATTATTGTGAGCTTGCCTATGATTACGCCCATGTGGCAAGTCACCCTATTGTGCTGTCAAATACCAGGTCCCATTCATTCTTCCTGTTTCTGTACCCAGTGAACCATCACCTCTTTATCCCTGCTCCCCACTATCCTTCCAAGCCTCTGGTAGTCATCATTCTACTCTCCATCTCCATTAGTTCAATTTTTTTTAAGCTTCCACCTTTGTGTGAGAACATGCTATATTTCTCACACAATGTGCCTGGCTTATTTCACTTAACATAATGTCCTCTAGTTCCATCCATGTTGTTGCAAATGACAGAATTTCATTCCTTTTAGTGGCTCAATCATATTCCATTGTCTATATCTACCAAATTTTCTTTTTCCATTCATTAATTCATGGACACTTAGGTTGATTCTGTATCTTGGCTATTGTAAATAGTGCTGAAATAAACACAGGAGTACAGATATCTCTTCAATGTACTGATTTCCTTTCTTTTGGATATATGCTCAGAAGTGAGACTGCTGGATCATAGATGACAGTCCCACTTTTAGTTTTTTGAGTAAACTCCATGCTGTTCTCTATAGTGGTTGTACTAATTAATAAATTCAGATTCTGACTTAGCTGCCTAGAAGCCGTGTGACTTGGGGTAAGTTAATTTCTCTAAGTCTCAATTTTAATGAAGGTTTAGAATAGCTCCTACATCATAGGATTATTTTAAGGACTAAATGAAGTCTTGTATTTGAAAAGAGGAGCACTGAGCCAGATACACAGTAAGCAGTAGGTACTCAATGATAACCATGTTATTACATGATTTATTGTGATCCTGAAATAGAGAGGAGGTCATTAGATCACTCCTGTTTGAGGAATCTGGAATTCAAGGCTAATTCTATTATCAGTTAGAACTCCCTACACTATGATAACGCATTTTACTTTATTTTCCCCCATTATACCAAAAATTTGGTTGTGCTTTAAAATCTGTTTTCATCCTTTACCCTCACACCTACCTTCGCTTGGGGTCAATCCTTGGAGTTTTGACATATTACTCAGTAAAAGTCACTATTAGAGTTTTACAGTGACCCATTTTCAAGTAAATATAATGTATTAGAGGAAGAATTCCTGTCTCTACCAAGCTTGAAGAGTGATTTATGCACCGTGACAAGTCAAATGAGCTAGTTTCCCACACTGATACAAAGCAGGTACTGGGAATTTTGTCCTTCCTAGTTCCTGACTGTGATCACTTAGAAGGTGATTTATTCTGATCCACTTCTCTATTTTTTCTGACTTTGCCATTATTTTCTCATGAGCAGACATCACTCCAAGTTTTTTTCCTGGGGGAAAGTCTCCAGAAATCACTGGCCAAGACTTCTTCAGTTTATTTTGATAAGGCTTTATTTTCTCCCTGCAGCAGAGTCAATTGTTTACATTCTCTATTAAGCCTGCTTCAGCCCCAGCATTGGAATTTTTGTTTTTTTGCTTTAATCCCCCTCCATCAATGCCCTCATAATTTGATGGTCAATTTGCACTAGCCAGAGCGACCTGGTGGTACTAAAAACCTCTATTGTGCTGTGCCTTCCTGGGAACTTTGTAGCTTAACATTCCTCTGAATTCCTGTGAGTTTGATGGCTTTGGTCGCTTAGGGCATAGGAAATAACTCATGTTTTGATTGATAGCTTTGATTTGTAACAAGTAACTGAAGTCACTCATCATTAGTCAGTTATTAATACCCAAACAGTACAATTTTTTTTTTTTTGAGACAGAGCCTCAAGCTGTTGTCCTGGGTAGAGTGCTGTCGCATCACAGCTCACAGCAACCTCCAACTTCTGGGCTTAAGTGATTCTCTTGCCTAAGACTCCAAAGTAGCTGGGAATACAGGCACCCGCTACAATGCCCAGCTATTTTTGGTTGTAGTTGTCATTGTTATTTGGCAGACCCAGGTTGTATTTGAACCCACCAACTCTGGTGTATGTGGCTGGTGCTTTAGCCACTTGAGTTACAGGCGCCAAGCCTCTAACAGTACAATTTTGTACAATAGGAATAGTATTCTATTAAAAGAAAAGAAAATTGGCTATCAGTGTGTTCCTGTTGCAAATACATACCCCTCCAGATATTCCTTGAAAACAACTTAACTAGGCCTTCAGTCTTGGCACTTATACTTCAAGCAGCCAGGGCGCCAGCCACATACACCAGAGCTGAAAAGTTCGAACCCAGCCCGGGCCTGCCAAACAACAATGACAACAACAACAAAAAAAAATAGCTGGGCTTTGTGGTGGGCACCTGTAGTCCCAGCTACTTGGGAGGCTGAGGCAAGAGAATCGCTTAAGCCCAGAAGTTGGAGGTTGCTGTGAGCTGTGATGGCAAAGCACTCTATTGAGGGTGACATAGTGACTCTCTGTCTCAAAAAAAAAAGATGAGTAAGAGAAAGGAAGAAAAAAGCACTACACAGGGCAACAAAGGTAAGATTCATATAAACTTTTAATCAGAAACGATGCAAGACAAAGGAAATGGAATGGCATCTTTTGGGGGCTCCACATTTTTTTTACTTGTTTAATTAAAATAGAAACTAGACATATTTGTGATGTACAACATGATATTTTGATATATGTATATATTATACTATCACTAAGTCATTAACACATCCATTACCTCTCATATTTATCATTTTTGTGGTGAGAATATTGAAAATCTAGCCTCTAAGCATTTTTCAATACATTGATATTAACTATAATTGCCATATTATACAGAGGTTTTCTGAAATTATTTCTCCTGACAGTTTGTATCCTCTGATTCATTTAGACTTCTTGTCAGAAATAATGCAAGTCAGAGGACAATTAAGTGACATCTTTAAAGTACTGAAGGGAGAATAAGCTTGTCAATCTAGAATTCTAAATCCAGTGAAAATATCAAAATCTAATAAAAAATAAAGTCAAATAAATATTTTTCAAAGGTTGAGAAAATTTGTTGCTGGGAGACCATAATTACAAGAAATGTAAACTTATTCAGGAAGAAGGAAATAATACCAGATGGGAACTTGGAACTACCCAAAGGATGAAGAAAGTTAAAAATGGTGCCTATGAGGATAAATGTAAAAATAATTTCTCTTGTATTTTAACTTTTTAAAAGCTAGCTGTTTTAGAAAAAAACTAACAACCACATATCATGAGGTTTGTAACATATATGAAAGCAAAATGTATGATAACAATAACACAAAGGACAGGAGAGGAAAACACAGAAGTATATTATTCTGAAGTCTTTATATTACATATGAAGGGTATGATAGTATTCAAAGGTAGATTGTGTTATGTTAAAGAAGCATATTATAAACCCTAGAACAAATATCTCTCACACACATATAAATACACAGAGAGAGAGAATATAACTATCAAGCCAATGATAGGGAGAAAATGAAATACTACAAAATGCTCAATCAAAACAAGATAGAAAAAGAGGATAATATGAACAAAGAACACATGAAAAAAACTAAGGAGAAAACAAATATAAAGATAGTAGATTTAAACCTAACTATATCAACAATTATATTAAATGGAAATGACTCAACAGTCCAATTAAAAGGCAGGGATTGCCAGTCAAATAAAAGCCAGAACCCCAAGGCACATTCTGTCTATAAGATATACATGTTAAATATAAAGTCAAAGATAAGTTAAAATGAAAAAGATGTAAAAGGTATATTACGTAAAACTAATCAAAAGAAACCTAGAGTATCTATGTTAATATCAGAATAGTGAATATAACCAAGGATAAAGAGACACAATTTATAATAATGAAAGGGTCATTTCCCCAGAAAGATATAATAATCCTCAATGTGTATTTTAAAATATAGGAAGCAGGCCAAGCATGTTGGCTCATGCCTGTAATCCTAGCACTTTGGGAGGCTGAGGCAGGAGGATTGCTTAAGGTCAGGAGTTTGAGGCTAGCCTGAACAAAAGCAAAAACCCCATCTCTATAAAAAGTAGAAAAATAGAAAAACTAGCCAAGAATTATGGTGCACTGCTGTAGTCCTAGCTACCCAGAAGATTGAGGCAGGAGGATCACTTGAGCCCAGGAGTTTGAGGTTGCATTGAGCTATGATGAGACCTCTGCACTCCAGTCTGGGTGACAAAGTGAGACTCTGTCAAAAAACAAAAAACAAAAAACGGGAACCAAAAGCATATAGAAATGACAAGAGAAATAGATAAGTCCATAATCAGAGATTTCAACATTCATCTCTCAGTAATTAACAGATCAAGTAGACTAAATATTCCACCAAAATACAAAAGAATTGGGTGGCACCCGTTGCTCAGTGGGTAGGGCACCAGCCACATACACCAAGGCTAGCAGGTTCAAACCCAGCCTGGGCCAGCTAAAACAATGACAACTGCAACAAAAGAAATAGCTGGGCATTGTGGTGGGCACCTGTAGTCCCAGCTACTTGGGAGGATGAGGCAAGAGAATCACTTGCACCCAAGAGTTTGAGGTTGCTGTGAGTAGTGATGCTATGGCACTCTACCCAGGACAACAGCTTGAGACTCTGTCTCAAAAAAAAAAAAAAAAAAAAAAAAAATATATATATATACACACACACACACACACACACACACACACACAAGACTTGAACAACACTATTAATCATCTTGAATTAACTGATATTTATAGAATTCTACCCCATTCATCAGCATGTACTCAGAGAACTTACAGTGTACTTTGACCATAACAGAATGAAATTAGAAATCAACAACATAATGTTACCTGGTAAATCTCCAAATGTGTTAAAATTAAAATGCTTCTAAATAATTCATAGGTCAAGTAAAAATCATAAGAAAACCTTTTAAATATCATGAACTAAATAACAAGGAAAACACACATATTAAAATATGTACCATGCAACTCAAGCAGTTCTTACTGGGAAATCCATGGCTTTAAACACTGATATTAGAGGAGAATAAAAGTTCAAAATAAATTATCTAAGCATCTACCTTATAAGTGCTAGAAAAAAAGGAGAATTAAACCCAAGTTAAATAGGAAAAATGAAATAATAAGAATAAAAACAGAAATCAATAACATAAAAATGGATAAAATAGAGAAAAATCACTAAAAATTTGATTGGTTAAAAAAGATAATTAGCAATAGCTTAAAAAAAAAACATAAAATAGGAAGATTTAAATAAAATATCTGCAAAACCTCTACACTGAAAAATACAAATTACTACTACGTAAATTAAAGTAGACCTAAATAATTGAAGAGATATACCATGTTTATGGATTGGAAGAGTCAATACGGTTATGATATCTTTTCTTCCCAGATTGACCTGTAGATTCAATAGGATTCCAGTGAAAATGTCAACAGGCCTCCTTGTAGCACTTGACAAGTTGCTTCAAAAATTTATATGGCATTTCAAAGAACTTAGACCATTCAAAACAGTTTTGAAAAAGAAAAATGAAGTTGGAAAACATACTTTACCTGATTGCAAGACAAGTTATAGTGCTACAATAAACAAATTAGTATGTATGGAGATGAGGATCCACACACACACAAATGGAACTGAATTGATAAGCTAGAAACTGATAAGTGTGTGTACAGTCAACTGTCACTTTCGACAAAATTGATGAGAGAATCTAATGGGTCGAAGACCATCATTTCAACAAATGCTGCAGAAACAGCTACATACCTGCATAGAAAGAAATGAAGCTCAATCCTTTCCTCACCTCATACGAGAAAACTTACTAGATATAGATCGTAGACTTAAACTAAAAGCTAAAACTAAAAAAAAAAAAAAAAAGTTCTATTTTTAAAAAAAGAAGAAAATCTTTGTGACCTTGGGGCAAAGATTTTTTTTAAATCTTCTAAATAATTTTTTTTAAAGAACATAGAAAGCATGAATTATAAAATAAAAAATTGGTCTTCATCAAAAGTAAAAACTGCTGCTGCTCAAAAGACACCATTATAAAAATGAAAAGGCAAGACACACACACAAAATTCATAGTACATTGATTCAAAACTGATAATCCAGAATATTTAAAGCATGTCTTCAGCCCAATAATAAAACAATCGACTTTAAAAATGGCAATACATGATAGCTACCAGAGGCCAGGAAAGATAGTGGGGAGACGGCAATGAAGAGGTGTTCGTTAATTGCTACAAAAATACAATTTGAGGGACTAAGATCTAATGTTCAGTAGCACAATAGGGCAACTACAGTTAACAACAATTCACTGTGTAAAAAATGACCATAGGAATGGAATTGAAGTGTTCCTTAAAAAAAGAAATCATAAATGCTGGAGGTGATAGATACCCCAGTTACCTTGATTTGGTCATTATACATTCTTTGCTTGTATCGAAATATCACATGTACCCCGCAAATTACATATGCCCATTATGTATCCATAATAATTAAAAATAATTTTTTATTTTATTTATTTCATAGAGACAAGTTCTCACTATTGCCCAGGCTAGTCTCAAACTCCTGGCCTCAAAAGATCCTCTAAGCTCAGCCTCCCAAAGTGTTAGGATTGAGTCAGCACACACCTGCCCACTTTTACTGGTTAGATTGCTATTTGTTTTATATGAGCTCCTCTGTTCTCTTGAGGTAAACTGTCACCCTTTGATGTGAAGTCAGACAATTAAGTACACAGAGTTATTCTAGAAAAAGTGCTACATACCTCAATGCTGAATATCATTACGGTCACCTTCAAAGTACTTCCCTTGAGAAACTACTCCTAGTCCACCCTTCAAAGCAATTGTGGAACTTTTTTTCTAGAATGGCCATCAGAGCTGTCATCATCCAAGGTTTGACAATTTAGTTAGGGAACTCATCCTAGAAAAAGTACTTAGCGTAAGTACGCAGTGTCTCTGCCTAAAGACGCCTTATTTGGGATATATTGTTGATTCTTTGAATACCCTGCTAATAGCACTCTAACTCATCCCTGAACAAAGCTCACTTAACACTAGTGTGCCTCCATAAGGCACATCACAGCCTCCTCGTGCTTAGTAGCACCAGGCACCACGCCAGCCCTGTGCTTGGGGTTATTTCAAAAAGCACCAACAAAAAGTACAAAAAGTACAAAAAAAGACACTTATGAAAGATAAGACAGGAACGCCTTGTAAGACTTCAGCTGGGAACTGAACTGGTCACATTTTCCCCCATTCTGTGCATGTCTGAGGATGACCAGAAAAGCACAAGGAGTATTGATTTGGGGGTTACAAATAAATTTTAGCAGGTATGCAAATTCAGAAATATAGAATCTGTGAATAATGATCATCTGTGTCTGACAACATCAGTACAGAGCATTCAGTAAATATTTCTCCAGATAATGGGAAGGACAAATAAAAGAAGGCATTAACTCATGACTGCACTTAAATCTCTATCTTAAAATTCATTTTAGGAGGCATATTCAGGCTGGGAGATAAGCTCTCCAAACGTACATTTTTTATATGCTTGCAGAAACAAATTGGAGGCCATTGCTTGGGAAAATCTAAAGAGAAAATCTCATATAGCAGCCATCTGCTACTTGAAACATCCATTCAAGGAAAGGAGTTTCTTATTTTTTTATTAGCAACCTGAAAGTTTCTTACTTCTGATTATAGAGAGGGAATAAAAGAAAAATAAACTGACTGTCATATTTCTGAACAGAGATATTTGCTCTTTAGCTTTCCTGTAGAGAAAATAGAAAGATAGTACACATGATTCAGTTTACCCCCATTAGAAATGTCAAGAATAACCCAGAAAAGGAGCAAAGAAAAGATATGAAGACACCAAAATATACTTTGAGTTATAATGCCCAGTATTGGCAAACATGTGGGGAAATGAGCATCCCTGGGCCCTGCTAACAAGAGTATAAATTGATACAAGTTTTCTAGAGGGGATTGTTAATATATATTGAGAGCCGTAAAAGTGCCCATATCTTTGGTCCAGTAATTTCACTTCTGGGAATTTATCCTAATTCAAGATACAGACTATGATTTATGTGCAATAATGTTCATTGACAGCAGTCCTACATAAAACGGAAAGAACCTGATACAGACCAAATGACTGAGGAGGAATAGTTTAATAAACAAATTATGATGCATCATGTAGCTCAGGTGTCAGGCTCTCCCGCCTTCCCATCACTCCTCCACCTTTTATTTTCAAGGTCACTTTTCTCTCTTATATGATGGAAGGAGAATGTTTTGTCCTAAGGAACTCAAGGTGCTTATGTTGCTATTTCCAGGTCTGCCCTGGACTGTCACTCACTTCATAGGTGATCCCCACGTAGAACTCCTAGATGCAGCCACCTCCAGTGACACTGCAGAGGCTGGATTTGGGGCTGCCACATTTCCCTTTACTGATTTGTGTTTTATTCTTCATAGTATACCACAGACTGTGAGTGTAGTAGTTTTTAACCAAAGATTTGGATTAAAGAAAATTATAAGTAGGAATGGAGAACCTAAAGCTATGTGCTGGGTGAATGTCCTCTAGTCTGTAGGATAAACATTCTAGAACTAAGGCCTCCATGGACAGGAGGAAGGTTCTTTTCACTGCTGCATTCCCTTTCCTACCTGTGCCCCCCACCCCAACGTCTGCCCTCTTTTCTAACTTCTCCCCCTGAATCGCCACACAAATTTTGAAAAGCCCTCTTCACTCCATAAGTCTTTCCTCCTCCAATGTAATTATCCATTCTAGAATAAGGTCCTGGTTTTTAAAGGAGGGAGAGGGTGAGGAGGAAGGGAGACTTTAGCAGAAGAGCCAATGATAGCTTTGATGATGCAATCTGGAGGGATGAGCAAAGGTAGAGAGTTTGCAATCTGAGACACCCTCCTGCCCCCCAGCAGAACAGGGTCAAGTACAGACAATCCTGTCTGGCCTGCCTCTTCTCTGATACCTCTTTCAGTAAGAGTTGGCAATGTGCCTCTTTATTCTCCCAATTTTCCAGCAAGAAACTGTTGTACTAAGTGTACAACCGCCCAAGAAAAAAACAGCCATTCTCTAAAATAATAGTCTAAGTCAATGGCTTTCAACCTGATTGCATCATTAGAATTCCAGCGCTCAGGCCCTGCCTCCATAGATTCTGATTTAATTGGACTTGTGCAAATATTCAGCTCCAGTTATGCTATAATTACTGAAAATGTTATTGAATAATACCTTGGGACTTGTTCTGAAAAAGCTTGCTCTGGAGTCTAGATGTCTAGATAGCCTTTCTTAAAGAGAGCTCAAGGGATAATAATTGTTCAGCAAGATTGTTAGTAGTTATTATAACCCAAAAAGAAAAAGGCAATGCTTCTGTGTTCAGATGGGTTTTAGAAAATCTAAACTCCAAAAGGAAATAAATATTTGTTTGCTTTAGGATTTCTCAGGGGGTTTGATGCTCTGAGATTCATGACTGTCCAGCAAGGGGCTCACCACAGTACATGTATTACAGCCTTCTCTGAACTTACTAGACCACAGCACCTTTGTTTTCTGTTGGTTTGCTTTGAAAGATGGCTCTAAATATATATGTCTAAGAAATACAGTTTGAGAAGTGCTAACTATATAATTTATGATTTCTTTTATCAAGTAATTTTTTTAAGATAGGGTCTCATGATATTACCTATGCTGAAGTGCAATGGGCTCACTGCAATCTCAAACTCTTGGGATCAACCTCTTTATCTGTCACCTCCTGCCTCAGCCTCCCAAGTAACTAGGATACAGGCATGTGCCACTATGCCAGTCTAAGTTTTTTCATTTTCTATAGAGACAGGGGTCTAACTATGTTGTCTAGGCTAGTCTCAAACTCCTGGTCTCAAGCAATTCTTCTGCCTTGGCCTACCCAAGTGCTAGGATTATAGGTATGAGCCACCAGGCCTACCATAAAAAACTATTTTTAAAGGATAATGTTGACAAAAAACAAATTTTCCACATTATGTTAACCATGCCTTTGGCTTAAAAGTTTTCTTGTTTTCTTTCTTTTTTGAGACAGGGTCTTGATCTGTCACCAGGACTAGAGTATGTAGTGTTGTCATCATAGTTCACTGCAACCTCAAATGCCTGGACTCAAATGATCTTCCTGCCTCAGCCTCCTGAGTAGCTGAGACTACAGACACACACCAGCACGCCCAGCTGATTTTTCTGTTTTTTGTAGAGAAGAGTTCTCACATGTGCTCAGGCTGGTCTTAAACTTGGCCCCAAGAAATCCTCCTGTCTCAACCTCTCAGAATGCTAGGATTACAGGCATGATCTACCATGCCTAGCCCAACTTGATTTTTGAGATTCACTTTTCTATACAGGGAAGAAATCTCTTGAATGTTGGATAATTAGATAAATTCTTTGCTACTCTTCTCATTGAAAAGTAGAATCTAGGGCGGCACCTGTGGCTCAAAGGTGGCGGATTCAAACCTAGCCCTGGCCAAAAATTGCAAAAAAAAAAAAAAAAGAAAAGAAAAGAAAGAAAAGTAGAATCTATATCCCTTTTCCTTGAATATGAGTAGACCAGTGACTCCTCCAATCCAGATTATGAAGTCTGGTTAACAAGGGTCATGCACCTTTCACCTTGGTTGCTGGAACACTTGAACCTGGAGCTCTCAAGTACCACATATGTAAGAAATATGAATACCCTGAGCACCCAGGCCCACATCACATGTGTGAAGGTGCTCAGGTCTACAATCTGGCTGAGCTCAGCCCTCCAGCTATCCAGACGTGTGTGAAGAAGCCACCAGATGATTCTAGACCTCTATCATTCAAGTCACTCTCCCTTGTTCGAATCTTCCTAGCAAAGGCCCCAGACATCCTAAAACAGAAGTAAGCCATGCCCACTGTGTCCTGTTGAACTGCTGACTCATGAAGTCTGTGAGCATAGTAAGTTCTGGGCTGGTTTATTATGCACCAACAGGTAACTAGAGCAAGCCTAAAATAGATTTTAAAACATATCAAGCCTCAATCACAATTGTAATGAAGCACACCAAGTGAAGGAAGGTGTGAGGAGGACAAGGAAAGGAGGTTAGCGCCACAGGTGAATGAAGAAGGCTTAAATAGATGCTATTATCACTCCTAATTTAGGAAGATGTCCCCATGCTTCCTACAAGGAGAATCAAGACAGTGGTTTGGGAAGAGATGGGCCAGAGCTGAAGGCCCTTGCTCTATAACATCAGACAATTAAGTTTGCAAACTCATCCTAGAAAAAGTGCTACATACCTTGTTGCCAAATACCAGAATGGTCACCTTTGAAGTAGTACTCCCCTTGGCCATCTGGTGACCATAGTGATATTCAGCAATCAGGTATGTAATATTTTTTCTAGGATGAGTTCACAAACTGAGGTGTCCAAATTTGTACTCCTTACCGATGTGGAAAACAGTCCCCCCATCAGAACCTCACCACCACCTCAGTCTCCAGCCAGCTGGCCCCAAGGTCTTGTGCCCCTCCAGCCTGCCCTCATCTCAGCACTGTCTCCCTTCCTTGGCAAGGCCAGAGTCCTGGGACATGCCCTCCAAGATAACTCCCCAACTTGCGGCAGGGCTCAGCAAGCCAGCCTTGTTCTCAGCCCATGACAGAGATAGATGGCTTGATTATTGAAGGAAAAGGAATAGCTAGGTAAGGAGTGGCGAACCTTTTCATGTTGGAAGGGCGCATTCATTTAGCTGTCATCAAATAACATCGCACTCAAGAAACTTATATTAGATATACTTTAAAATGTACATTATTTTATAAAAATCTAACTACCATGCACTTAATAATTTCAAAAACATGAAAACTATTTGTTAATTTTAAAGTTAACTAACCATTTAATTACTTTGTTTTGTCTGCTTTCCATTGGAAAGCATTTGAATCTTTGGTAGCAGCATGGAGGGTCACAGTTTCAGTTGATCCTTTAGATGGTATCAGTCAGACATTTGTGATATTACCAGTCTCTTGATTTGGGTTAGGTAGGAGAACATAGACTCACAGCAATAACTTGTTGAAAAGAAAGAAAGCATTTTGGGGGCATGTTGCCAAAGGTGTGGGTATTCTACCATATATTTCCATATTTTAGTTGGATCTTTCTTAGCATCAAACAATGACTTTTAAATGTCATCTACTGAGTGATCAATCAATTCTATCTAGGGGTCTTTGGATGCCTTAGTGATAACAGCTAGCTGAGGCTGAAATGCTAATTGCATGTGATGTCATGATTCTAAAAGTCAGTGAGCCTTTCATTGTATTCTCCAATTAATAAGTCTATTAACAGCTGTGTATTTGTCAAATGATTCATATATATCATCATGCTCATCAATGACTTTTGCTAACTAGAGAATATGTTCATCAAAAACTCTCTTTTGAAGAAAAATTGTTTTTCAAAATGCTTGGATTTTTTGGCATATAACGTATGTATGCTTAGTTTTACCTTGGAAAAAAATATTCAAGGCATTTGACACAATATCACACAGAAATGCTGCACTCCTATAGAAATCTTCTTTCAGTAATTCACATTGATTCTGTTCTTCATAAAATTTAATTATCTATTCTCACAAAGATAAAATTTTGGCTAGTCCCATCTCTGTTTAGCCAATCCACGTTAGAATGATACAGCAAATCCACACTGAATTCTTCATTGTTCAACCTTAGCACATTAGGAAACTGATGATGGCATACTGCATTTGTATGAATATAGTTAATAAGACTTAAACTTGCTGCGAATGTCACCAAAATGATAGCATCAGCACAGAGATTTTGCTGATGTAAGATATAATGAAAAGAAATGAGAACATCTAGATCCATTAATTTACATCTTTTGTTACTGTGCAATAAACCCTTCATGTTTTCCTGTCACCATTTGTACATACACTTACTAAATTTACCAAATTCAGTCCAACATCATGACATTTGTCTTGAAAGTCATTGAAGATACCTGTTCCCCATGTTCCGTTAGCAAGAGTACCCAAAGCTAATAACTCTTCATAGCAAAGAAAATCTGTTATGACCCAAATGAAGTATAAAATCTGCACCAAGTCAGTATCAGTTGATTCATCCAAAGTGATTGAATACTATATATTTTCCTTTTGAAAGGAAAATACTTTTGAAGTATTGCATGAAGTTCTGTTAAGTTGATGGCTAATTCACACTGCCAGTCAGAATGGTAGTCCTGGAAAAAAGGCAGTAGTTGTTTGTACTTTGAGACATCTTCACAGTTTAAGCCTCCTGCAACTTCAGCCATGTATTCTCTTGCAATTTCTAAATGGTTTCCCTTTTTTCCTGAGTGTCAAAGCTACTGCATAAGCTACTTCAGTGCCATTATTTCTGGATATTATGGCTGCTTGAAAAAATTGTCTTTGCTTTATCTTTTCATCTTTTAATTTCTGCAATATGACCTTCTATGCCTCTCCTTCTGAGTTAAAATAGTTGTGGTCCTTATGAGTGTTATAATGCTGATGAACACTGAGTTTAATGTTGATATTGCAGTATCACAAAGCAAGCAAATCATCTTATCTTTAGCAGATAAGATAATACTGCAATTCCCAGTCCTCATTTAAAAATATGTTTTCTTCCTTCAGTGTTCTCTTGGTCTTCCTTGACATGAGGGGCTGGTAAACAGACAATGAAAAAATACTGTTGAGCCATGCAACTATTCACTCTTCTACTTCAAATAGAAACTTCCACGCAGTGCACGAACAACAGTGCACCAGTGTTAAAAGCCAATAACAGACTGGTCAACTTGACCCCCATAAACTCTCACAAATCAGGCTTATGCAAAAGTGGCACCGGTCAGGTGGAGGAAATTAGAACTAAATCATGAGCACAGCAGCCATCAATTTAGCCCTTATGGCTTACTAAGGTTCTAATTGTACTGGTCAATCTGGGAGGATTATTTCATCGAAACTTATTTTGTTCTTTGGTAGTTTAAATAAACTTATTTTAAAAACAAAAATTAAAAGACGAATGAAAATGTATTAATAAAAATAAAAGGATTTGTTGTGTAAAATTTGGATTCAGTCAAAAGACTCCACTTAAGGACCTAGAACACCACTCAGGTCCCCCACCCTGATTTGAGGAAGGCCATGGAGATTATTGCCAAATGAGGCAGTTTGAAAAAACACAGAAGCTGTTTCCTTTTTCATAGTTTGTGGTCTTATATTCAGTTATTACCATAATTGGGTTTTCATCCAGACCCAAGTTAATTATTATGGTCTGAATTATCAGCACATTTATGCTCTTTTTGTTTCTATTGTTTGGCATTTATTTTTTTATTTCACAATATTAGGGTATATGTATTTTGTTTACATATCCTGTTTTTGTACAGATTGAGTCAAAGTTATACATATAAGTGTGCCCTTCACCCAGAGAGTGTGCACTATACCCAGTAAGCATGACTTTACCCATCCCCTCCTCTGTGGAGAGTGGGCTGTGAGGCAGCAGGGCCCCCACAGCCTGGGGAACATTGAGGGAATGAACCCCCAACTGCTTCTCCTCCTTTCCCAAAACAACCATATTCCTTTCTTCATGCTCCCTTTGCTGAAGTCTTTTTCTAGTTAATTTTTAAGAACTATGCAGAAATCCTTGTGATCTTTCCCTTTTCACTTCTTACCATATGTTAACAAAGTTCAGTAGAAACCATTAATAGGATTTGTCTTTATTAGAGGCATTAACATTTTCCAATCATACTGTAAGACCGAGGACATATCTTTTGTCTATACTACTTCCCTGTAGACAACCCTGTAGAGATACTATGAAATAGAGCTGAATTTGTGCGTTGGTGCTGGCTGCAGCCATCATCTCAGTCAGACCCCCTGAATCCCATCTTTCATCTCTGTATCTTCTCTTGTGTTGCATTTTCCTCAGTCCCCACCACTTCCACTCTGGTTCACTCCCTTTCTCTGTGCTGGCTCTCAATACTCCTCCACCCTCCCCTAGCTTGATTTCCACTGAGATTTTCTTCCATATATGCACATAAGTGTTCATCAGTTAGTTCCAGTTTGGTGTTGAGTACATGTGTTTGTTGCTCCACTCTTGTGATGTTTTGCTTAGAAGAACAGTTTTCAATTCCCTCTGGGTTGTCACAAAGGATACCAGCTCATAATTTTCCTTATGGCTGAGTACTCCATGGTATGCATATACCACATTTTATTAACCCATTCATGTATTCATGGGCACTTGGCTTGTTTCCACATTTTTGCAAGTGTTTATAACAACAGAATCCATAACTCACATTTGAGTGCAGGTGTCCTTTTTATAAAATGAACTTTTGTCCTTTGGGTATGTACCCAGCAGAGCACACTGATATTCTGATCTGTATTTCTACTTGTTACTTTTATACTCCTTGCAAGATGAACCAGTCTAGTCTCATAGAAATGATGGGGAAAGACAAAAAGGGACCAACCAGGGGAACCAATCATCACAGTTCACCCAGGACTAAGAGGCTTCCCAATTTGTGGATTTTTACTACTAAAACCTGGGAAGTCCGAGGCAAATCAGTACAGTTGGTCATCATACTAATATCTCCAGTGGGCCCAATCCCTGCGCCCACTCTGCTATTAGGTCAATGTGGCCCTCCAGAGCAGGATGAAAGAGAAAAAGAGAGCCACGGCCCACAGCCCACAGTCCACAGCCACTGTCCCCATAAGGCTGGCCAGCTCTAGGACAGGCTGTGATGTTGGTGGCCTTGGTGTAGGATCCTCTGTCTCCCAGCACAGGGTTCTCTGCCCAGAGAGATCTGTGGTCAAATAAATTTTGGAAAATCTAGGTTCAGTGTAACCAGACAGATGCTTTTACTGCAGGGCTTGTCAGAGCCTGTGTAAGAAGCTCACTGCTTGTCATTCCTCTGTCCAGGAGCATTATGGGAGCAGAGGGAGCAGGAACATAGCAGCAGGCAAAGATCAAGTCATCATCCTGCCAGGACTTTACCTGACAAGTACAAACACTGTAACATAATCATTTGTACCCTCATATTAATCTGAAATTTAAAATTAATAAATAAAAGGGGGAAAAGTCATCATCTTTATCATTGCCATAGCCACCACTGGCATCAGTTGCTGTCCTCGTTGTCATAGCAGCCACCTTCACTGAGTGCTCCCTGTGTACCAGGCGTCATACTAAGGACCTTCCATGCCTTATGGCATCTAATCTTTGCCCCAGCACTACAAGGTTCAGAAGGTTTAAGTGACTTGTCTAGGAACACGCAGCTATCATGCCTGGGACAGGACACAACCCCAGGCCTGTCTGACTTTGATCAGTGTCTCGTAGACAGTGCCTCTGGCTGCAGAGCCCTGGTCCTACTGTCCTTTCTTTTTTTTTTTTTTTTTTTTTTTTTTTTTGTAGAGACAGAGTCTCACCTTACTGTCCTTGGTACAGTGCCGTGATGTCACAGGACTCACAGCAGCCTCCAGCTCTTGTGCTTCCGCAATTCTCCTGCCTCAGCCTCCCGAGCAGCTGGGACTACAGGCACCCGCCACAACGCCCAGCTATTTTTTGGTTGCAGTTTGGCCGGGGCTGGGTTTGAACCCGCCACCCTCGGTATATGGGGCTAGCGCCCTACTCACTGAGCCACAGGCGCCACCCCTGGCTCCTTTCTTATCCCTACTCTCTTCCCTCATAACAGGATTTATTGCTAGAAACTTTTTTTTTGTTCTGAGACACAGTCTCAGTAGAATGCCATGGTGTGATAACTCACAGCAACCTCAAACTTTTGGGCTCAAGAGATTCTCTTGTCTCCGCTTCACAAGTAGCTGAGATCCCAGGTGCCACCTGGCTATTTTTAGAGACAGGGTCTCAGCTCTTGCTCAGGCTGGTCTTGAACTCGAGAGCCCACATGATCCACCCGCCTTGGCCTCCCAAAGTGCTAGGATTACAGGCATGAGCTATTGGACTAGAGACTTCTCATAGCTAGGAACAAAGGGAAAAGGCTCTCTCGAGCTGAGAATTCTCCCCATGGCAGTGCCATTCCCCTCTTCAGCCCCCTCCTACTCTATTCCTCTTCACTCATCCATTACTTCTAGGAATTCACCCTTCCTCAACTAACTTGGAACCTGTGAGCATCTACCCATTCCACAAATGTCCTCTGACAGCCCTTTTCACATACACACGCTCACACAAACACACTCACACACACAGACAGTATTTCAGTTTGTTGGGCTTTTTCTTCCAGTTGTCACAATTAAAAAAATAAAAATTCTAACAAGTGGACTGGGGGTGGGGAAGTCAAATAGTTACTATATTTGTACAGTGAATGGATGTAGGTGATAATAAAGGCAGATGTTGCTATAGCAACTAACACTCTAGGAGCCCATACACATCGTTATGCCTTTGTGCAAAGTGTGCTGAAGAGCAGCTAGCATCTTCCCGAGGGGTCGGTGCAGAACAGGGCACACTGACCGCTGTGGCCAGGGCAGGGCCCGTGCACATGTGCAGAGCTGGCTCCTCAGTCACCAAAGCCTCTGCAGTAGCTTCAGCTCTGGGCAACCCACTGAGTCTCAGGGAAAGCCACCCGGGGCGGCCCTGTCTCCTGCCTGGGTGAACTCTCATTCTAGCTCTCCTTTTCTTCTCTCTCCCTCTCTCTCTCTCACACACATTGTGTGTGTGTGTGTGTGTGTGTGTGTGTTGGTTCTAAATTACGCTAACTGGTTAATGACAACCTGGGTTATTTTCTGAACATCACCTGGAGGTACAGGGTGGGGTGTTCACTCTGGCAGTGCCCTCCCTTGGGGGGTAGGGGGTGGGAAGCATTCCCTGTGCACTGTCCAGCCAGAATAAGGCAGGCCCTTTCCCCAGGACTCCCTCCCTCCCTGAGGGGGAGTGGTGGTGGTGGTGGGAGTCCTGCCCCAGGATCCTGTACACTCTCCTCACCACGGGTTCCCAGACCCACACATGCTCTCCCTCACCCACCCAATCAAACCAGCCCTCACCCTGCAGGGTGTGGTCTAGCCCCTGCTCTGCCACCTAGGAGCTGCGTGGCCTCCCAGAATCTCAGTGAGAATCTCACCCCAGTGAGAGAGGGCTGCACCTCTGGAAAAAGTGCTAACCTAGACCATTCACAAGTAGGTAAAAATGATAGCATGGCAAATACACTTCCCATAACTATTTTTCTTTTTTCTTTTTTTTTTTTCACAAAACAGTAGGCTCAAACTCAAAGAATAAATTACAAGTGAGCTCAGAGCCACTATGCTAAGTAAAATTAGCCAGATACAGAAAGATAAATACCATGTGATCACATTCACATGTGGAATCTAAAAGAGCTGAACTTGTAGAAGCAGAGAATAGAATGACAGTTGCCAGGAGTCAGGGTGGAGGAAATGGGGAGATGTTGACCAAAGTATACCAAACTGCCAAGATGGCCACTAGCCACAGCTCTACCTTCAGGAACAGCCATGGCCCGGCAGATGGCAATGCAGCTGCTGCTCCTTCTAGTGGGGGTGGCTGGCAAAGGACTACTCGGGCCGGGGCTGAGCTTCTCGATGTCTATATGGATGCCAAGCACCACAGGGGAAAGCTAGGGCCTGAGGACAACGTGCATGATGAGTGCAGTCCCTGGGAGAAGAATGCCTGCTGCTCCACCAACACAAGTCAGGAGGCCCACAAGGATAATTCTTACTGTGTAACCTCAGCTGGGACTACTGTGGAGTGATGGAGCCCATCTGCAAACCGCATTGCATCCAGGACAATGGCCTCTACGAGTGCTCTTGTAACCTGGGGCCCTGGATTCAGCAGGTGGACCAGAGCCAGCTAAAAGAGCAGATCCTGAACGTGCACCTGTACAAGGAGGACTGTGAGCGCTGGTGGGAGGATTGTTGAACCTCCTACACTTGCAAGAGCAACTGGCACAAGGGCCAGAAGTGGACCTCAGGGCATAACCATTGTCCGGTGAAAGCTGCCTGCCTCCTTCCCATTTCTTCCTCCCCACACCTGCTGCTCTGAACAAGAAAATCTGGAGTCCCTCTTACAAAGGTAGTGACTACAGCCTAGGGAGTGGCCATTGCATCCAGATGTGGTTTGATCCAACCCAGAGCAACCCTAAGGAGAAGACGGCAAGGTTCTATGCTGAGGCCATGAGTGGGGCTGGGCGCCATGGAGCCTGGGCTGCCCTACTCCACCTGGCCCTCATGCTCCTCCTGCTACTCTGCTGACCTCTCTTCCCTCTGACAGCTGGACGTCCCTGTCTTGCTTGACCCCACAGCTCCCAGCTACTCATTTCCTGCCCCATGGTGGCACCACTGACAGCCAGTTTAAATAAACCAAATACTCCACGTGAAAAAAAAAAAAACCCCGCAGAGATACGTTCTTAGAAGCTAATGTACAACACAGGTGGTGGATGTGTTAATTTGTGATAACCATTACACAATATATGGATATCAAATTGTCACAATGTATGCCTAGAAAATATATAAAATCTTTCTCAATTAAGTATTCTAAAAATTTTAAAGTTTAAAATTTTCAATAAAAATACAAAAAGAAAATCACCTCCAGAAAAGAATAAATTTCAAACTGTAGAAATTCAGACATTAGCTAACAGGTGAGGGATATGCTCTCATAGCAATGGGCTCCTGCAATGACCATCTGCACACAAGGCCTACCCCCACCCACCCTGAGGCCACTGCGTTCTCCGGAGTTGGCTACCGAGGCAGGTGGGTGGGTGACTGGAGCAGCATGGTGTGATGGCTGCCGTGGAAGGTGTATGCTCTGAGGAGGCACACCGACATCACAGTGAGGTACCAGCTGTGTGAACGTGGGCAAGCTGCTCAGCCTCTCTGAGCCTCAGTTTCCATGCCTGTGAACTGGAGACAACGTCTGTCTCGTGGGGTTGTTGTCTACTCCATGCTTTGGACCACTGTCTATTTCTAATGGTTCCCAAATATCAAATATCCCAATACCCAGCCCAGAATTCTTCGATGAGCCCTACATCCATATGTCAAGGTGCCACCCGCCAGCTTTATGTCCCTCAAACACCCCAGACTCAACATCCCCAGCTGAGCAAACCATCTCCCTCCATGAACCTTTGCCTCTCTGTCCTCCACATGGGTCAGTAACACCACATTCCACTTCCTGCCTCTCCTTACACACCCACAGGACCAGCCAACACCCAGTCCTGTAGACTCACCTCCAACTATTTCTGGATGCCTTCTCACCGATCCTTAAATAATTTCCCTGGCCTCACCTTAACAGGCCTCCTCCTCCCAGGTGATGTCCCCAGCAGCCCCATCCTCCCCATACATCCCGGAGAGGCCGTTCAGCACGCAGATGTGCTCATGCTGCTCCCCATAACCTGGAGATAAGTCCAAACTCCTCAGAAGCTCTTCAGGATGCAACCCCTGTCACCTCTCCGGCCTCACCCCCTCCCACACTCCTCACCAGCCTCATAGACCTGCACACAATCCCCACAGATCCGTGGCATCCCCCACACCTTTGTACCCTTGCATAGCTGTGTGTGCCCTCTGCCTGGAGCACCCTCTGTGCCCACATCTCCTTCCTCCTCTCTTCCCCCCTTCCCTCTCATTCACCTCTGACACTGGAAGCTCCCTCTGATTTCCAGGACTAGGCTTCTCAAAAGCCGTGTGCATCACTCTCTTGTGGCACTGGCTGTGTGTCCTCTGTGCCCTCACTCATTTCACCAGCAGACTATGAGCTCCCCACGGCATACTCCGACCACAGCTTATTCATGCCGAGACCTCTAGTTCCTAGCACCACGCCTGGCCTCCAGGATATGCCCCAAATTGACTATGTCTGATGAAAGTGTTAATGAATGAAAATTTTGGAAGGGAATCTTTCTTTTAACACTGAACTAAACCTCATGAATTTACAGCACTATTTTTTATCCACCTAAGCCAAGACATGGCGATTGTGTTCAGTTGGATGGCTGGCTCCACATTGGAGCTGGAATGGCCAGTTTTACATGTCAATGCAAGCAGGCTGTAGTATTCAAACCAGCACTAATGTGGGAGCTGTCATGAAGGCATTTTGCAGATGTGATCAACATCTACAAGCAGTTGACTTTAAGGAGATTATCAATTATCTAGGTGAATCTGACTCAGTCAGTCGAAAGGCAAAAGGACTGAGCAGAACTAAGGAAGAAGAAATTCTGCCAGGGAATGGCAGCTCAGCTCCCACCTGAGTGTGTCCAGCCTGCCCTTCCTGACAGCCTAACCAGCCCCACGGTCATGTAAAAAAAAAAAAGAAAAAGAAAAGAAAAGAAAATTCCTTGCAGTAAGTCCTATTGGTTCTGTTTCTCTGATAAAGCTCTTAACAGAGCTGATCCTTATCTTTGGACAAAAGCTCTTCCAGAGGGGACAGCACACTGAGAGGCCCTTCAGATGTTGCAGCTGTATGGTAGCTTTGCAGCATCCTCGAGAAGGGGAGGGGTGGGGGGTGAAGACCACATTCCCTTCGCCTCAGGAGCATCTCAGCACAGGTGGCCCCATGGCTCGCATAGGTAGCACTGATATTCAGGTAGCCTCCCTCCCAGTCCAGAGCTCCCCAGCAGACCAAGTCTGAAGCATCAGGAATTTGTATTAAGAAGAAGAAAAGGCTACTGTAGATTATTGAACTTCGACAATTAACAAGTAAACAAACACGCAATTGCATGCCAGAGCCCTGGCTAACCCAACGTACTCTGCTCATTTAATTTGACATGAGTCGTTTAGTTTTAATTAGGACAATGCTTCGCAGTGTATTAGTGGGAGTCCTGTGGTATATGTTGTGGAAATAATGAAGGCTTAGCAACGAGACCTTTTTCAGTGCTCTGCTATTAAACCTTCACTGAGAAGGGAGGTGAGGCTGCCAGGCTCTTTGTGGAAATGACTGGGTTTGGAAATTAGCACTGTGAGAAGGAGCTAGGTGAGACAGAGTCTGGCAAGGCCCCCAGATTTGAGCAAATCCAGGGAGCACACAGCTCACAGACCTGAGGACCAAACCCACAATGAACCTCACAATCACACAGCTTTCCAGGCCTTAACAAGCCCCAGAACAGCCACCTGCCCCACCGATGGCCAACAGGGCAGGATGGACACTGCCCAGGCAGTCATCAGAAAGAGAATGTCCCCCCTTGAATCCTACCTGGCCATGCTCAAACTCCACTGACCCTTCCTTTGTCCCAAGTAGGAGCAGAATCGTGATCACACCTCACTCTCACTGATGGGATAAAAACTGAGCTTCTGTTTCCTTCTTCTGCCTTCCCAATTGTGCTCAGTCGAGTGACTTCACCATGAAACAGGTTCATTTATGCTACATTGAATGGCTAGATTTGCTTCCCTCCCTCTTACCCACCTAACTTCAGTGTGAATTCCACACCCCTAGTGTTTCCTTTCACTGGGCGACCCCCAGGCCTGCCCCTTTGCTGAGGAATCAGCATCACTTATCCTTTAGCAGAGAAGCAGCCCCACCATCGTCCTCTCTCCATCACTTGTGAGTTGAGCCTTTTTGAGCCTCCTCTTGTGAACAAAAGGGTTGTCTTCTAAAGTAGTTCCAGGTAATAATGAATACACAGAAGATCTTTGTCTTGGAGGGAGACAACTATTCCTTCCCCCAAGTCACCACCATGTGACTCACTATGTCTTGGCCTCAAGAGACACCTGCTGCCGAGAGACTGATGAACTACAGGACCAAGGCACACAGTCTACACCTATGCCACACCGCCAGCTCCAAAGCTTGGGTAAGTCACTCACTTCTCTGGGCCTTAGCTGTCCTTTAGTAAAATGAAAAGGTAAAAGTGCTGCCCCCCTGGTTTGCAGTTTAAAGGAAGGATGCAGACAATTAACAGAAGTCAACATTTACCAGGTAGTGAAACCTGGAGAAGAAAACAAGGCATGTTAAGGTGCCAGAGGGTGAAGGAGGTTGCTGTTTTATCAGAGAAATGTATCAGGGAGAAGGAGCAGCTGAAACCCGCAGTAACAATTTCTTCTTCTGCCCCAAGTTTCTGAGATGCCAGAAGGAAAAAAGCTCACTTCCCCAAGGCTGCCTCTTTTATACTGTGCCAGAGTCCCTGTCCTGTCTCATTCCCTCGTCTTCTGAACCTGTCTCCCCTCTCTCCCGTCCTTCCCCATCTCATGTCTGTCTCCTCTCCTGCCCCCTTCAGTATTCAGTAAGTCACCTCAAGGCAGACATTGTTTAAATCCTTATCTCCATGATTTCACAGCCCATCCTCTGTCCCTAGGTTGCTTGGCCCCATGAATAGTCCCAGAGACTCTCACATGGTAACAGGGAGGGCTGTGGGTGGGAACATTGACCACTATACTGAGGAGGCTCCAAAGGCTCTTCAGGCCCCTGTAAGATGGAAAAAATAAGGAACTTTAGCTTTTGGGAATAAAATCTGGAGCCTTGGACAGCACATGTGTGGGACAGGAGAGACACAGATCCTCCCGGCTGATTTGTGTGTTTTGTGAGTTAACCTGACATGTAAGTTAACTTGACACGCTGTGTGCACGGCACAGGCTCAGCATCATTAATGAGTAACCATCTTCACAAAGCTTGGTGTACAGAGGAACGAATGATGATCACAACCCAGAGGACAAGCTGTGGATGTGTGGGAGCAGAGGAACAAGCTCCTAAACACACTTGGAAGGGTTAGGACACCTCCTGGAAGTACTTTCCCCACTTAATTTTCCTCCTTCAGCCACTCCTCCCCAGTCTCTTCCCTTCCACGCCTTTACATACTGGGAGCCCCCCACCCCAGCTCCCAGACCTCTGCTCTTCTCTGGGGCTCTCACTCCCTAGGAGAGCTCATCTAGAAGGACCACCTGCTACTGGAAACCATCAAGTTCCTACTTCTAGCTCTGACAGCTCCTTCTAACCACTAGCTCGACATCTCCCCTTCAAGGTCTAGTGGATATCTTTAACTAAATATGACCAAAACCAACATTTGATTTCTACCCTCTTCTCCTCCCAAAACCTGCATCCTCCTTAATCTTTAAGCCAAAGCCCTGGGTTTGGCTTTTTCTCTCTTTTTATTCTCTCTTTTATTCTAGGGTTCTCTTTTTCTCTCATGCCAACATCCAATCAGCCAGTTATCTCGACCTGAAAACTATAACCTTGATTTGGTGCTTCTCACCCAAGCCACCAGCTTCTCCCTCTGAGGCTCTTGCATCAGCCACTAACTGATCCCCTCACCTCTGCTTCACTCCTAAAATCAGAATAATCTTTCAAAACTGCAAGCCACAGTCATGTCAAAACCTCCCAGTGGATTCCTGTGTCACTAAGAATAAAATCCGAATTTCTCCCCGTCACCTAGACGGCGGTTCTCAACCGGTGGGTCGTGACCCCATTAGGGGGTCTCCTGCATATCAGATATTTACATTACGATTCATAACAGTAGCAAAATTACCATTATGAAGTAGCTATGAAAATAATTTTATGGTTGGTGGTCACCACAGCATAAGGAACTGTATTAAAGGGTCCTGGCATTAGGAAGTTTGAGAACCACTGACCTAGAAGAATCTTGATGTTATCTGAGCTGCTGCTTCTCTGCCTTTGGCCCCTAGGACTCCTGCTGGCTCCCTCGGCTCCAGCCACACTGGCTTGTTACTGTTTCTGAAATATACCAAGCATCCTCCCCTGCCTCCTAAGGCCTCCTCTTGGGCTGGACCATCTTTCCTGATACCTGCCTTTCTCCCGCACTTCACATATTATGTCCTCAGAGGGGACTTCTGTGGCATAGATCCTTTTACCAATTATATCTGAGGGTCCTTGCAAGAAGCAAACAGAACACTCAGCTATGATCTTTGAAGAGACCTTTCCATATAGATACTATTCACAGGAGAAACTAAGAAGAGATTCTAGGGGGGCAAGGGCCCACCAAAACCAGGAGTAGTGGGAAGCTAATACCACAATTAGTCCTGAAGGAGCAAGAGGAGGAACTGGTGTTACCAGAGACCCCCTGGGAGCTGGAGCCCTGTAAGTGGGCGTGTTTGGTGGCCTGTGGCTGTAGGAGGGCTAGAGAACTGTGAGAGCAGAGCTGTGGCCAGGCAGCGAACAGAAGAACCAACACCCAGCTCTTCTCCCATCCCGAGGCTCCTGCTGCAGCTCCTTTTGTCGAGACCCCACTGACAGGCCGAGGGCAGGGAGCTCTGGCGATATAGTCACTGGGGCTCTGGCTCAAGGGCACAGACAAGGACAGAGAACAGGAGCAGGACAGGCGGGATCACTCAGCATATCAGTATCCCTGGTCGCCCTCCTTCCTGTGTGTGTAATCCCATCCCCCTTCTGCCTGATATAGTGACCAAGGACCATCCAGACCCAGTCAGCCTGGATCCCAGCACGATAAAGACAAACATAAAGATAAAGAACCCCCTTCCCACAGTGAATGTGGAACATGAGCAAAAAGAAGCCCCTGAGACATGGGGCTGTGGTTATTGCTCATGCTCACTGATACACTTCTCTGATAAAACTGTAACTCCCTGCACCCCCAGCACCTTAATATGCCTTGTTTTCGCCATCGGGTTTATCACTACCTGGTAAGCAGTTTACATAAATGACTGTAATTATCATTATTTTTACACGGTCAAGCAAAGTTTTTAATATTCACTGTTACTTCGACATTTACCTGGTATAGTGACCAGGGACCATCCAGACCCAGTCAGCCTGGATCCCAGCGCGATAAAAGACATGGAGCAGAACCTGGTCAATGTCAATGTCTGTTAATTGTCTGTGTCCTTCCTCTAAACTGCAAACATGGGGGCAGCACTTTGGTTCCCTACTAATATCAGTGCCTAGAACAGTGCCTTGTATATAGTAGGTGTTGTGGTTCTTTGCTGAGCCGATGAATGAATAAATGAGCATGTAATGACCAGCAAGCACTATTACTTATGTGCTGGGCACATTCTCAGACGGCGAAACTAGAAGATTAAGCAAGTAATCCACTTAAGCTCACCAGCTCAGACGGTGGAGTAAGTTGTGAAGGCATTTTGACACCAGAGCCCACTCCACCGTGCTGCTGCCCAGGGTGAAGGTTTGGTGGGGAACTTCACGGGAGACAGTTCCAGGCACAGGCCTAGGCTGGAGAGAGCCAGGTCCTCCCACACATGGCAAAGTGTTGGTTATGGAGCCATAACCAACGAATTACACGAGGGAACAGTGAAAATTAAAAACTTTGCTTGACCATGTAAAAATAATGATAATTACAGTCATTTATGTAAACTGCTTACCATTTCTGCCTAATTACTAGGCAGCACAACAATTATGTAGATCTTTAATGTCAACCTAACTTTGTTATAAGTTTTATTTGATTATAATTGTTAAAGCTAAAAACAAGATCTTCGTCCAACAATGAGTTGGTTGCTCATGGAGACTGGTTCTCTGCCAAGAATTTAAAATTAGAGAGGAATTACCTGGTCCTCACCAGTTGCTGCCTGTCTTATTGATGAGACTTCCATCTGGACTCAGAGCTCCTTGGGTCAGGAACTATCTAGTTTTTCCTGGTATCATTAGTCCCTCTGCACCCAGAGTCCAGCCCAGCCCTAAATTGAGTGGGGGCCCCTTTGCCAGAATTTATCCATTGGCGCTCACTCTTTCGAAAGATGGTCCTGGCTCATGTGCCTCTGAATCTCCTTTCACTGCCTGGGAGCTGGAAATTTAGGAAGCTCAGGAGTGTTCTGAAAGCACTGGCTAGAAAGTGCCACATCTATACCAGTTGTGGACAATGCCAAGTGCCTTTCTGGAGCCCTGTAACCGGTCTTCAGAGAGTGGGCCGTAGGAAACTGCTGGGTGACATAGCAACTGAGCAGAATCCTTCTAATGGTAGAACAGAGAGGGCCAGCTGTCCCCAGTATCCATTCTTTCCTTTTAGAGTTACAAAAGTTTTGGCTGGACACATAAAAGCTGAGACAAAGGCCTTAGGCCCAGGCCCCTTTACAGGTAGGTGGAGCCATTGGCATCTCAGCAGAAATAATATAAGCAAGTTCAAGATTGTGCATTTAAAGGGGGGGGGAAGAAACTTTTCTCTCCTCTTTCCCCTCCTACCTCGGGCTGGAGTGCAGGCAGGAGAGCTTGGGCAAACCTCCTTAGACCCAGGATGGAATTGAAGGATTTGAGATCCCAGAGCAGCAAGATCAGCTGAACCCACATCGTCAGAAGCTCCGAGCTGCAGCCCCACCCATCACAGAGCACTGCCCCCGTGCCACATAACACTTGTAAATTACACAACAGCCCGGGGAAGAGTAAAAGGTAGCAAAGGAATTAGGAAGTGGTGAGTTTTGAATTTTCATTGCCTTTGTTTTTAACATAAATTATTCACTTTGAAGTTTATAAAATTTAATTTTTAATGATGATTCTGTGTAACAACCATCTCACAAGATTTCTGAAAATATGTGGCAGCTCAAGCTTCAGGTCTTCGTTATAGCAGCAAAACCCGCATCCTAACTAGTACAAAGGTGTTGCCGGAAGTGGGAGCAGGCTGAGATCATGTGTGTGATGCATAATTCAGCCTGACGATAACTCAGGGTCACCTGAAAAAATGACTTTACTCTAGGGACAACTTTGACCAAAAAAATTCTAAAGTTTTTATGAACTATTATTTAAAAAACACACACACACACACACTTCTTGCCACCTAACCCCAGCTTGAACACACCCACCTCTGTGGAGAACTGCTGCTCTATGATTGCAAAAGCCCTTTCTGCTCCTTCACGGCCAGGTCCAGCACTGTCGCCTCTCTGGGGAACTTCTCTTGCCAGTTTAAGGGTGAAGAGGAGCCCCTAATATAACTTTTACTTTTACAAAACAAAAGGATGGAAAGCAAGGAAACCAACAATTCAATAAAAGTGCATAGTTTCTCAGAGGAATGTGTTTAGTAGAATCCCACCTTGTTAAGAATAACAAAGAAAGAAGAAGAGAAGGGAGAAAGAGGAAGGGAAGAAAGGAAAGAATCTATACATGATATATACACACCACACATATATACACATACATGTGTACACACACCACACATATATACACATACATGTATACACACACCACACATATATACATATACATGTATATACACAGACATTGTACATCTATCTATGTATAGATGTATATGGTCTGACAATTAAGTTCTTGAACTTGTCCTAGTATAAGTGCTTCATACCTCATTGCTGAATATCACTACAGTCACCTTTGAAGCCCTCCCCTTGGGAAGCTGTGCACTGATGCCAGTGCCTAGTCCCACCCTTCAAAGCAATTTTGGAACTTTTTCTCTGGAATAACCATCAGAGCTATTGTCATAAGGCACACAAAAAGACACAACAACAATAACAAATGTGACTCAGCAAGGCACTGCCACATGTCACCACAAACACAGCTGTGAGACAGTGATGTACCAAGGTTATGTCATTTGTGCAATGCTGCCAACCTAAGCACACAGTGGCAAGTTAACAAACGTAATCATCAGACCTTGTGCAACAATAGCTATGATGGCCATTTCAGAAGAAGAGTTCCAAAGTTGCTTTGAAGGGTGGATGAGGTGAAGGCGGGCATCAGTGAATGGCTTCCCAAAGGGAGTACCTCAAAGGTGACCATGGCGATATTCAGGAGGAGGTATGTAGCACTTTTTCTAGGATGAACTCACAAACTTACTTGTCAGACCTCATGGGTATGCATGCATATATGTAACATACATATGATATACATGTTTCTGACCCAAGACAAATCTGTGGAAAGACACCACGAAATCCTGAGTTAGCTCAGGAGACAGAACAGCAGAGAGGGAGGGTAACTTTCTTCATATGCATCTGTATTATCTGACTTAATGCACTAAGCCCCAATTTTACTTTGTTATTAAGAAAACTCAAAACATGCTATGAAAAACTACAGCATATATAGCCATTAAAATGAATGACTTGGAGCCACATTATATCGACATGGCCACAACGCAAAAAATAGTTTTGAGCAAAAGAGGAAAGTTAAAGATTAATAAATACACTATGAAAACAATTCTATAAATTTTAAAACAAAAAGTATTATATATTGTTTATGGATATATATATACACACACATGCATAGCATTAGTATGTAAAAATATCTATGGGGATAACAAACCTAAATTCACATTAACAGCTACTTCTAAAGAGGAAAGACAATGAAATCCAAAGAAACATTGGTTCTTTCAGCTGATCTGCAATACATTTGTGTGTGTGTGTATGTGTGTGTTTTCATTTAAAGCAAGTATGGCAAATGTTAAAGATGTGATAAATTAGGTGACAGATATATAGACATTCATTATAAAGTTGTTAACATTTGCCCACACGCTTAAAATAGTCCATAATAAAAATGATCTTAATTTTTAAATTAAGAATATTCACTAAAATGAATTCAACCATAAGAAGGAAATGTACGCATTACACACACCTCCACCAAAGTAAGTGTCTCACTGCTTACTTTATTGTATACTCATATCCCCATAAGCCTGTGAGACCTGAAGGGCTGGGGCTTTATCTTTTAATCTATGAATCCCCTGTGCCGTAAGGCCTAGTCCAGCATCTCTCGGGCCCCTCTAATATACCAGATGTTCTACTAGACTCCAGAGATATAAAAGGGTAATTCAGATGCAGCCCTTTTTTTTTTTTTTTTTTTTTTTCTTATTTTCTGAGACAGAGTTTCACTATGTTGCCCTTGGTAGAGTACTGTGGCATCACATCTCACAGCAACCTCAAACTCTTGGGCTTAAACAATTCTCTTGCCTCAGCCTCCCAAGTAGCTGGGACTCCAGGTGCCCACCACAACACCCAGCTATTTTTTGGTTGTAGTTGTCACTGTTGTTTGGCAGGTCCAGGCTGGGTTCGAACCCGTCAGCCCCATGGCTGGTGCCCTAGCCACTGAGCTACAGGCACCAAGCCCATGCAGCCCATTTTTAAGAATCTTACATGTAATAGGAGAGACAGATAAATAAACAATGAATTACAATTCACCAGGTTTGCTCTGTGATAGCTGCATGGCCCTGGCAGTGCCCCTTGTGCTGACTAGAGAAGGTGGCCAACAGGGTAAGGAGGTACCACTTCTGGTTGGGGGCGAAAGGAGGCTGCTCACCTCCCAGCTTCACCTCTCCCAGACATGGGACACTGGAATACACAGCTTCTCTAAGTACTATTCTCATCCGTAAACTCTTTGAGGACTCATGAGTATTCAATGAAATACTGTCACTGCAAGCACCTGCACATTGCTGGGACAGTGAGTGCTCAATGACTGTTCCACCCCATGGGAAGACTGAGCATGGAGAAAGCTGAATAATTCATCCAAGACCGAACTATCGTGGGTGACAGACTCAGGATTCCAAACCACGTATGTTCTCTCTAAGATGCCTTGAATGCAGTAGAAATTGTGAGTTTCTGAGGTTCTCAAGACTGCATAAATGCCTGCTGAATGGAGACTTAATTTCTAATTTAAAGTCAACCCTTTAATCATAGAATAATATCATTTTATAGCTTAAAGGCACATAAAAGAATAAAAGAATTAACCACCTGCCTCTGTTCCCCATAATATTAATAGTTAAGCAGGCCTCTTTGTCCAAAGAGGCCTGCAGACATCCCCATGCCCCAGGGCAGGGTGGGGTGGACTCCAGGCCCCCAGCTTCTCTCCTGCTGCATCTTCCAGGTTCAGAGTGGCCTATGCTTACCCCTGGCAGCACATCTCCCCTCTCGCTAGCCCGTGACAGTAAAGATCAACCCTACCCCTTCCCCATGAAAAATTGGTCTCCTTTGGGCTTTCAAGACAGCACTGGTCCCTGATCAGCTCCATCCAGTTTCCTGCCGGCACAGCTCCTCCTCACCCTGTGTGGTGTTTGATGTGGCTTGGGGAATCTCTGTGACTTCTTGTACCTCTGGAAGCTAAGTCAGGCCAGGGTAGGGACCTGCCGTGAACGCCTGGAAGGTGAACAGCAGCTGAGGTCACCAGAATAGAGGAAGTGATAACGACAGGGCATTTACCATGCTCCCAGCAGTCTGCTTCCCTTCCACCATTTCACTGACCTCTCTGAATAATCCTCAGACAGGCTTGAGTGTGATTCCTGCTTCACAGATGAGGAAACCACAGCTAAGAAAAGTTAGAGGACTTGTCCAAAGTCATGGAGAGAGCAAGTGGTAGAACCAGGACTTGAACTCCTGAAACCAAGACATAACTGCTGTGCACCTCTGCCTCTTTGGAACAGGACACATGGCATATCACAGGACCCTGTACTCCCCACAGTGGTGACAGTCCTCAATGTGACCTAAACCTACCAGATGGGGAAAATGAGTCTCCACACACATGCACTCACCTTCTTGCATGAACATTCAGGTTCCAATGATATGAGGATCACGCCCTGCACAGTTGGGTGCGGAGTCTACAACCATGTTCTCTTCTTGTTTTCACCTGAACAGTAACCAGCTGCCTCAACGTAGCTCTACTTGCTGTTGATGGTATTGAGTTTTGCATTTTTGTGGGGGCACTTTTCTCTACAGTCTCAAAGGCTTTGAAGTTCTGAGGATGGGTTTGGCAGGCATCCATCCAAGTCAAAACCTCACATTTCCTGGGTTTCCACTGCACTCTTGCCAGCAGGTCTCTACTTTGGCGTGTTATATTCCCCAACTTCATTCTCCTAAAAACCTCTCAGAGCCAGCACACCTCATACCCCACAGCCTCTTCCCTCTTGCAAGTCACAACCTTCAATAAGAAGGACAGATAAAAACGTCTCCTGAGCCTTCAAGTCCTGTTTCCTATTCAAAATGTCAAGGTCTAGAGAAGCATGTTGAAGGATTTTTTTTTTTTTAACCTCAACTAGATTATTTTTTCTGTGTGAATCAGCAGAAGTGGGCAGTCGTTGAGGACAGGCAAGCTAAGCCCTGTCACATCCCAAATAAAAGAGATGATGAAAATAAGAATGTTTTATAGGTGGTAGAGCCTTGGTCAGATGTCAGATAGTGGCAGTCATTTGAAATGAGCCACCAGGGGACAGCAGCGTATCTGTCTTAGTCCAGCCTGATCAAATGCATCTGACTTCATGCCCCAAGAGAAAGGGTCACCAGCACCTTATAACCCTGGCTCTGGGGAGCCCCCTCCTGACTTCCAGATGGTGTCTGTGGGCATAGTTCTGATGGGGGAACATCTGTTCAGCGAGATAGATTAAACCACTCTTGGATGTCCTGATGTGTCACTGCCATGTGACACAGGTCCTGGGGTCCTGCCATGTCACCAAAGATCTTCCCT
Organism: Loris lydekkerianus; assembly: GCA_963574355.1. Lineage (NCBI taxonomy): Eukaryota > Metazoa > Chordata > Mammalia > Primates > Lorisidae > Loris > Loris lydekkerianus. Next base: position 35,506 of record CAUYPK010019512.1, read on the forward strand.
CAGCCCCATCACTGTTAAATGACCAAGACCTTCCCACAAAACAGCTTCTTGCTTCTTGCCCAATAACTGTTCCACATGTTTATAAACATTTTTTTAAAGCTAACATGTAGTAAACAATTAGTATGTCTTATCTCATTCCATCCTTACAACTATGTTGTGATATACATATTACCCTTGTTATTAATGTATTATTAGTGATAACACATTACATTTCAGAAAACTGAGGCTGAGAAAGGTCGACTAACTTTGCCAAAGCCCCAACCTAGTAAGGGGTAACCCTGAGAGTTGAATCCATAGCTATATAATGCAAAAGCCCCTCTTCCCAACTATTCATTTATCCTCCTAACGGAAACTAAAGACACAAGTGGTTTATGACCAAAATTGAGCCCTTATACTCTATACTTAGAAGACTAGGGAAGGGACCAAGCTGCTTTCTAAATCCCCCAAATTAGAAAGGAATTCAAGTGACAAACCCCTTCTAGGTAACTCACACAATAACTGGTACTTCTCAAACTTCCAAGTGCTTCTCCATTCATCCCCTCCCATCTTCTGTCCTGCTCTGCCCTGAGGAAGTTGGCCTCCATGGGCTGCCACACCCGGTGTCCCTGCTGTCCAGTATCTGGCTTAGCCAGAGCAGGACATCAGTGGAATATCAGAGACTAGCAAGAAAGAGATGCCGGGTATTTATTCCCTCTGCTCCTTCCAGGTCTTGCCACAGTTTGGGCAGTGGTTGCCTTTTGTATGACAATACCCTCTGAGGGGATCCCACTTCCAAGCTGCAGCTTTCCGGGACTCTATCAGTGTCGTCCCTTCCCGTGGCCCTGAAGGCCTACAGGTGGTAGCAGCTTCCACCCCCTGCTTGACGCTGGTGCATCACCATTGCACGTGGGCGCCCTGAACCCTGTCCACACGTAAGTAGACCCTTCACTAATTTTTCGTCAGCTAACACACCTTTCTCCCAGTGGGAACCAAACTGATAGAAATGCAATGGTAGAAAATTAACGGACAAGAAGAGGAAGGAAAAGATGACCCCAGGTTTCCTGAAGTGGGAAGCGGGGAGCTAGTTGGTCTGACACATGTTTGCACACTTACCATTGGGTATCGGCTTCTCCTCCTTCCCCAAATGTCTTTTTTCTGAAATCGCTCAGGCAGATCTGCGTTTTACCAGAAAATCTTCTCAGAGGAGGTAAATGGCTTTTAAAAGAAAGAGAGAAAGCAGTGAAATGGAAGAACTGCCCCACTGCGGTTATCGCAGAGGGCTGCTATGCCATCTTCCTGGGAGGTACCTATGTGAGCTAATGCCGCATTCCCTCCCCTTCCTACACAACTGAGAGCGTCCTTCAGCCAGTCCAGCTCCTGGCCACCTATGCCTCATCCCAGGGATGGTGGTCCTGATTAATATAGATACCATTTATGCAAAGGCATCAGTGCTGTGCGGGCCTTGCACCGATTGCTCGTAGATCCATTCCCTGCTCTTCACTGCATTTTTTGGCCCCTTGCCCTCCTGCAGATTCAGCCCTGGGGACATCGGTAGAAGATTGGAAGGTGAGAGGAAGAGAGACAGCAGGGGATTTCTGTTCATCTCTCTCTGCTTAGAAGGGCACCCCCCAGCTGTGGCTCTGCCCTCCCTATGAGTCCAGCTCCTCCCTAGCTGCCCCTCTTCCACGGTCCCAGCTCTCGCTGAGCAGCCCCTCCCACTGGGGAGCCCCATCTTCCCACCTCCTTGAGCTCCTTCCAGCCTCAGGAATGGCCAGCAGCCCCAGACCCCCTATTTGTCCTCAATTCATCCATCATCTGTGAAATTAAATATTCTCTGTTGTACAACCTCGAGTCTGTTTCTATTTTCCTGACTGGTCCTGACTGATACAGTGACTTGCCCAAGATCACATGGCTGATGAGTGGCAGAGCAGAATCAGACCCATCCTCCCAACCCCAACACCCCCAGCCATGCTACACTAACCGGTTCAGAGGACTCCAGTAATTATCTCACTGAAGCTTCTGCCTCCTGCTGCCCCCTAGACCTGGGAGTCAGGGTTTTCATATTTGGATTCAAAGGCTGTCACACAGTTACCTGCTCCTAAATTAGAGATCCCTGGCCCTGAAACACAGCAGACAGCAGGCCTGGAAGGAAGGCTTCTCTGCTGTTGTTTGCTTATTTATTTATGTGCAAGAAGATCTCAAGTCACTTTGGGAACCCCTCTTACTGCACACATAAATGCACCTCAAAATCCTCAAGAGAACTTACTTACCTAAGACTTGCCACATGAGGAAAAGATGCCACTTGCCCAGCACACCCTGGAGCAGCCAAGGCCCACTCCACACCACTCCTGGAATGTTACGTAACAGCCCAAAGGATCTGACCATCACTGGTTTGGGTGTAGCTTTCTCTCTCCGATTCTCTTGCTGGGAGGAAGCGTGAGAGGTGCCCGTTCCTGGCTTCTCTCAGGTAGCTCAAGGTGAACCTGGACCTGATGAGCACAGCACAGTGGAACAACGCAAGTTCTGCCCACAGCAGGCTCCTTAACTGGAAATCAGTCATTAGCAATAACAAAACAGTCAGGGAGCTTCAGCACGAGAGACAGCTCCGTTCTGAGCTCTCTGTGTTCTGATGGGGACTGGTGGAGATTAACAGCAGAGCCCACTGGAGAAGTGTTTCTACATTATTCGATTCAACCAGGCCCCCACCGTGGCAGCATCGGGAGCCTGGGGGCTCTGAGGCCCAGCTTCTCTTCCTCTGCTTTTCAGAAGCTGTCCTGTTTCCCTCACACCAAGCTATAGCCTTGGCTTTCTGCTTCCTTCTCTGACCTCCTAGAAGGGTTGTTGTCAGCACCGCTGGCCCTCCAGTACTTCTACCTTACTTAGAAAGAACTGTTGGGAATAGTTGGAAGGGCCGCGTCATTGCCGTAACTACATTCCAAATATGTGCCGCATGCAGAGAGAGACAGAGGGAGGCAGAGAGAAGGAAATAGCTTTCTACTGCTTCACACACACACACAGTGACACACAGGAACAAATAATTATTCACCCACCTGCAAATGGGAGGAGCTTTGATACAAAGGTACCACATCCAAATCCAGGGTTACAGGGACTCTGCAGAGCAGGCGGGTGACAAAGGACTCCCCCCCCACACACACACGCACATACATGCCCCCCAGACAATAACAGCAGAACACAGGGAGAGAGGGCAGGTCCACACTCTCAGTAAATATAACTAGCTATACATCAAAATCTCCTGAGTGCTGTTTTTGTTTTTTAGAGACCAGGTCTCACTGTGTCACCCAGGCTGAAGTGCAGTGATGTCTTCATAGCTCATAACAACCTTGAATTCCTGGACTCAAGTGATGCTCCTGCCTCAGCCTCCTGAGTAGCTGGGACTACAGGCATGTGCCAACATGTTCAGACCACTGAGGACTTTTTAAAAGCTCATTCCTAGTTTCCAACCAAAGAAACTGGAATTCTGTGATCTGAGGAGAGCTTGAGGGTCACATGCAAGCCAGCTTGGCAGCCTGGCCAGGGGACAAGTGTGAGAACTGGAGAGCCCCACAGAAGGCTTATCTGGGAGCCCTCACTCTCCTCCATCTACACCGAAGCTGTGACCCTCAACCCTCAGCTCCTCTGCTCCATTCACACCCAGAAGAAGGGGCTCCAAGAATCGAGAAAGAACTTCGTAACATGAGGAGACATTATTTATGATTTCAAGCTTCACATTTTTGTGTACATCAAACACATATATAATATACCCATATGCGGGGGCCACTGTTCTAAATGCTTTACAAGTAATTCATGACATTAATGCAACCCTGTACCAATTTTCTAAAGTAGATACTGCTGTTATAACCCCATTCACAAAGAGAAAAGGCACAGAGGGTTCAATGACTTACAGGGTCACACAATTAAACAGTAGAGCCAACTCTCAACTCAGCCTGCTTTCGAATGCATGTGTGCACACCTGTGTGTGTCTGCAGCACACATGAGATTTGAAAACCTTCCTTTAACAAAACCATGAACTCCTTGAGGCAGGGGTGGAGTTTCAGTCACCCAGCACCCAGAGGGAGCCCTCAGTAAATATTACCCAATGGAGAGCAGTCACTAACCTTTCTTAAAAGTCTGCTGGGTGCCAGGCACTGGGCAAGGTATTTGCACATCAAGTTCCATATTAGACCTCACCCAACCCTGACTAACACTCTTTCTCTCCAATGAGAGGGTGACAAGTCTCAGAGACAGACAAGGGATGTTCACAGGCAGATCTCTGCCATGCTTTCAGATTGCTCCTGCGTCCTACTGCTCCGAGCATTGCCACCTTCTGTTCTGTGGCATTCTGTGCCCTTGCTGCTTGACAAAAGAAAAAAGGGTCCTAAGACAAGGGAGGGATGGAGGAACTGGCCTGAGTTATGGCTGGCAAGTTTCTCAGGGTCTCAGAGCCAGGACACTCACCACACCTGGGTGTAGCATCCACAGCCAAACCAGTGCCATTTCACGCCCCTTCTAGCCTATGTCCACTCTGCCCCTTACTGGCCAGTAACCACTGTATTTTTACTACAGCTAGACCCTTTCACAGGTCAAGGCAAATGAGGCTCAGAGTGCCTGAGCTTCTGTGCATCTAAAATTATACTTTGCCTCAGCTCAAGATGCTACCAAGGTTCCTTACACCACCAAAATGAAGCCTTTTGTTTCTTTGTTTGTGACAGAGTCTTGCTCTGTCACTCAGGCTGGAGTACAGTGGTGTGCTCATAGTTGACTACAGCCTTGAATTCCTGGGCCCAAGTGATCCTCCTGCCTCAGCCTCCTGAGTAACTAGTATTTCAAGCATGCAACACCACACTCAACTAATTTTTTTGTAAAGATGGAGGGTCTCACTATGTTGCCCAGGCTAGTGTCAACTCCTGGCTTCAAACAATCCTCCTGCCCCAGCCTCCCAAAGTGCCAGGATTACAGGTGTGAGCCACTGCACCTGGCCTCTATACTGAAATTTTATGTAATATAATCATTGCCACCTAGATTTAAATCTCCTGTCTTCCTCATTTCCTTTCCATAGCCCCATTCCTACACTAGACAGTGGGTTTCTGAAGAGCCAGAATCATTCCTACTTTTTTCTTCTTTTATTTATAGGACACTTAGTATGAACCAGGCCCTGCCCCCAGGATTTCAGATGTCCGACACAATCCATACTCTGGTAGAATCTGCGATCTAGTGGGCATGGTGAAAATGGAACGAGCTCATCATTGTAGAGGGTTCATTAAAGCCAAAGTTCAGAGCTGAACAAAGCTCTCCCTGAGATATTTCTTGACTGGTCAGTGGCTTGTGTGAAACTAGTCAAGGTCATTGTGTGCAGTAGGGAAAAGGGGGAAACAGAACAGGGGAATAGATGGCGTTGACAGGAAGCACATACCTGTGTTTGGGTAACACGTGCACGTAACTCTGAGAAATGCCATGATAAGGAAATGACAGAGCTCTGCTCTAGCCCATTTTGAGATTGCAATTCACATCACCACAATGGCACGAGGGTTTTAGGGAACTGCCTTGTTAGAAAGGGCTGCTAATTCCTCCACTGTTTCCATGGACCTCTCCTCCTGGGAGAAACCTGGAAGTGAAGGTTAGTGAGACAAATTACAATTTGGAAGGAAAGTTTGTGGGACAAATGGCAGCCCCCACTGCCATGACTGCTCCAGGGCCCTCCGCCTAGATTCCTAATCTCCTTCCATCACTATCTATTCTAGACCTCCCTCGCCTTCAGCTAGCACCTCTGCTGTCTTTCTGCTGTTGTCACAACCCAGACCCTCAACTCTGAAGGTCTGAGCTCAGTTCACCTTGCCCTTCCAGGCCAAGATTGCTGCCCTTGGCCATTTACCATCACAGTAGAGGAAGGGAGGAAAGAGGGGTCCAAGGTATCACTGAGTGCCAAACATATTCCTCCCTCTCAGAACCATTACCTCATAAGCTTAGAGAAGTGTTATTGGGTCCTTCCTGGGAACCTGGCTTCGCCTTCCATCAATGAATCCTGGGTCTGAAAACTGCCCCAGGTCCAAAAACCAAACAAGGGATCATGACTTTTTATCCGGTGACTGTCCTAAAAGTACTGTTTACCCGATCAGTACTTTTATCTGTCCTTGTTTGCTGCCCATATATTGTATTTTGTTCTGGTGATCATCTCCACAATTCTCTGTGTGTCAGGGCCTCCTGGCTACCACTCTGAACTTTCTGCTCACTACAATAATTGCATCCATGATAATGGATTCTTCCATTCATTACAGCAGCCCTACTGCCTCCTGGCTTCTGTTATTTTGGGGTCCTCTCTCTCCTGCTACCAGTGAGCCTCATTCTGTGATGGTCCTCCTAACCTTAGCTCCGACCTACAGAGGACAGCCATGACCAAACTTAATGATGCTGGTGCCTCTTTCACTGGTGTATTCCTTAAATGATATAAGCTCATCACTGGGTTTTCTGGGTTCATATACTATATCCATTCACCATTCCTATGACACTGAGTCTTTTAATTTCTTTCTCTACCATTCTCTATGGCCACTCTGCCATTTTGACCTCACTTAAGTGGACATGGTTCTCAGAACCATCCTAGCAGTGAGTTTACGCCATCTAATTAAATTATGTGTCTTGTGAGCATGCCCAAATTAATACACTTTCCATTATTCCATCTTATATTCTGGTACCAATGATCAAGCACTCTTGGAATCCTCCAGCTCCTACCAGGACATGCTGGCTGGATTTGGGGAAATAGTTCCCTTCCTCCCTTAGAAGCCTAGCATGTTCCTAGCTGAGTTTTGCTGTGACTTAACCCAAGTTATATACCTCGGGTCCCACAGGAGACAGGGGCAGTCCTGAGGGAGAGGAAAGAAGAAACACATTTTGTCCTACAGGGAGAGGTATCTGCATTGTTTTCAGCAAGAGGATGAGGGTAGTGCTATCTTGTAACATGGAGGCATGGTCAATTTCTGCAGGCTCAAAGAGTTCAAGGAAATCTGCGAAAGTCAAGATTTCAAAGACGTTGACCCAGATATCCAAGTGTCAGCGTTGCATCCATTTCCAACAAGACCCTAACCTTGGCATAGCCGACTTGCCCTGTTTGGGAGTTTGGAGATTGAACACTCTGATCATTAAGGCCTGGGCCACCTCTGTGCCCTGCCTCTGTAGGAAAAGAGAGCCTCTTTATAAGCTGCCAAGGTGGGGTTTGACACTTGCTTTGAATTAGCTGTTAACTGTTCTCAGCCTCTTGTTGTCTTTCTCTAGCATGTCATAAAATTTGAAAATATCCATGTATGGAAGGAAAATAATGGTCCCTGAAGATGGCCAAGCCCTAATCCTCAGAATCTAGAATATGTGACCTTATATGCCAAAAAGATCTTTGCAGGTGTACTTGAGGTTAAGGTTCTTAAAAAGAAGAGATTATCCTGGATTATCTGGGAGGGCCCAATCTAACTGCATGAGTTCTTAAAAGCACAGAACCTTTCCTGGTTGCAGAGACCTAGAGAGAAAGCAGATGAGAAGGACTTCATTCATCACTATTACTCTGAAGATCAAGGAAGGGACCATGAGCCAAGGAATGCAGCTGCCCTGGGTGACTAGAAAAGGCAAGGAAGCACAGTCTCCCTGAGAGCTTCCAGAAAGGAGCATAGTCCTGCCAACACCTTGACATATGAGACCTGTGTCAGACTTCTGACCTACAGAACTATATGATGATAGATTTGAATTGTGTAAGGCACTAAGGTTGAGGCAATTTATTACAGCAACAATGGAAAACTAATACATCACCCAATCCCGCTGTGTTTGAAAAAAGTAAGGAAAATAGTGCCACAAACACCTGATGTATAGTGAGAGTTATACGTTTTCTTCTACTGCTATACCATTCAAACTCACCACTGGTGAATGCTTTAACCACTGGACTTATGCAGAGACTATCTGTGTCCCCACATTCCACCAATGATGGAGTCCTCATCACCGGTTGGCTGGCTCCTAAACCTCATCTTATCACCTGCTTTTATGAAGCCTCCTTAAGAAACTTTTGCAAGTTGGGTTACCCAGAAAGCAGACTGAGGCGGAGTTTACTGCTCAGGAGCTGTATTAGGGAGTGCTCTTGAGATCAACACCTATGGAAGGGAAGAGGAACTGGACAGAGGAAGAAATAGAGGTGCCATGCAAGTCTCACAGCTTTAACCAGCCCCATGGGAGCCATAAAACTGAAATAGCCTATCAGAATGATCCCACATTGGGAACAAAACTTCCGGACCTTTATATCTCCAGTTTAATTAGCCATTGGATGTGGGCCACCCATGGAAAGACATGACCTTGGGCAAAATGGCTCACTGCAGCTAAGACTATCCATGAACAAAAAGACAGCTGAGGGCCGCTCACTAAAAGGACCCCCCAGAAGTTGACCCAACAAATCCTGTTTTGAAGGTAGATCTGCATGTCCACTTTATGACCCTTCCTCCTCTGGACAGACAGTACTACTCCAAGACAGGAGCTTGGAGGATTTCTCTTTAGAGAAATGACATTTGGAGATCTGCGATAAAACTGGCTTTGGAGAGGTCCACCAGGCAAGAAACCTCTCAGAAGTTCAAACATATGTATTCTCTTAAATATGAACGGGTAGTTAAGAATTGCCAGGTATTTATAGAAATCATCAAACATGACAGAGAAAGGCCAAAACAAACAGAAACAAATAAAGAATGAAAACTCACAAGTAAAAGATAATTCAATAAGCAGAAGAAAACATTTTTGAAAAACCTATAATTTTACCCTCAGAGAGACAAGCCTACAATGCCAGGGGGAAAGGAAGATTGATTGGTTGATTGACTGGTTGGTTGGCTGATTCAGAGAAAAGAAAGAACTTCTGGAAATTCAAATACAATCAAGGAAGTAAGAATTTCAATAGTAGAGTTAGAAACTAACATTGACAAAATCATTCAGGTAAAATTAGAAGATCATTTCAGAAGGTTCATATTCATGGAAAATCCACCCATGGGTATAGCTAGATCCCGAGTTACAAACATCCGACTGGCATGAGACTCACACTTACAAACTGGGGCTCTTATAGGTAATAGGTAAATGTACCTGTTCCAACTTACATACCAATTCAACTTAAGAACAAACTTACAGAGCCTATCTCATTTATAACCTGGGGGCTGCCTATTTTACAGATGTTATTAATGTTAGGCCCAAAAAAAAAAACCAGTGATACACAAGGTTGGACAATTAAGTTCACAAACTCATGCTAAATGTCACGATGACCACCAGATGGCCACAGGGAATACTTCATAAGTGACCACAGTGATATTTAGCAATGAGGTATTAGCCAAGCCTTTAAGGGATGAACCAGACATGGCCGCATCATGTTTGCCTACCTCCAATTGGCCAAACCCCGTCACAATGCCTACGCCCAGCTACAAGAGAGAAGGATAGGAACTGTAGCTTTTCCTGGGCAGCAATAGATGCAGCTAAGAATTCTCTATTTAAAAGGAAGAGAGGAAGGGTGGTGGGACACAGCTGGCTGTCTGTGCCACAGGAAACCAGAAAACAAAGCTGATTTAAAAAACTAACAGATCATTATTCCAAGAAACACCTAAGTTATATAATAAAGAAAATGTAATCGTAACATACTACATGACTGAGCTGTGAACAATTTTGCCTAGACACTGATTTGCACTTAACCAAAAAGTTTGGTTTTTGTTTTTTGTTTTTTTGAGACAGAGTCTCACTTTGTTGCCCTTGGTAGAGTGCCATTGCATCACAGCTCACAGCAACCTCCAGCTCTTGGGCTTAGAGCTTCCCCAGCAGCTGGGACTACAGGCACCCGCCACAACACCCGGCTATTTTTCTCTTGCAGTTTGGCCGGGGCCTGGTTTGAAGCCGCCACCCTCTGTATATGGGGCCAGTGCCCTACTCACTGAGCCACAGGAGCTGCCCTTAATCCAAAATTCTTAAAAACTGTTGAGAGAAGATGGAAAGAAAGAAGTGGTTCTGTTGAGAGGGACATGGACAGAAAAGTTAATCATCAGCCTTAGAGAAAAGTTCTTGGATAACACCTAAAATTAAAATATCAGGAAATCACATTACATACTTGTCATTTAAAATCACAGAGGCTAAAACGCAGAATAAATAGCTAAAAGGGTTAGAAGAGGTCGCATATGAGAATACAAGATAGGAAGAGGTAGATGGGGACTGCTGATTTCCATTACAATCTTTGTAGATGTCTTCTTAATTCTTATATTTACATATATAAATTTGAAAAAAATAAAAATTTAAGGTATGGAATAGGTATAAAAGAAATGCCAAGTAGGAAAACAGACAATATTTAAAGTTTTGCAAATTTTTTTTTAATTTTACTCACCACTATGCAAACAAGGAATTTTGCAAATTTTTAAAAGTAAAGTCAGTTTTATTACAATCTACACTTTCAACTCCCTATCTCAGTGATCCCCAAATTCACCCTTTCTTCAAGATGTGATCGGTAAATCATCTAAATGAGAATAATGCAGGAAGCTTGTATTCAATACAGATTTCTTGGCACCACCCCTCCAGTAACTCAGCATATTGAAGTTTAAGGACAACCTCCCTGTATAAAATCTCAGCTCCACCCAAGCTTGTCTGTATGTTTGTTTCACTAAAATCTTTGGCATATTCCTATCTCCAAATTTTTTGCCTATTCTCTCCAGAAAATCTCTCCCTTTTTCCTCAGCCCCCTCTCCCTGCCTATATAAGCTCTTGTAGGTCATAGCCCTCTTGAGCACCACGTGACCAGTAAGCAGAAAACTACAATGGATGCCAACCCCAGTCTGCCAACTCCACCCCACTCCTGAACATGCACAGAGTCGCCACCCAGCCTGCTTGGTAGTTGCCATTGTATCCAACGTTGGGCTAGTCCCCTTGTTAATTCTAGTTGACCAGTTGATTGATGGATTGAATTCACGTGGGTTGTGGTTGGGCCAGGTACAGGGTAACCCTGACTTGGCAATTCAGAGGGCCCCCCTTGGTGGGCTAGGTATTAGTCTCCTGTGGTTGCCATGTCAAATTACCTAAGCCCCATGGTTTACAAATAACACACAATTATCATCTCACAGTTCCGGAGACCAGAAGGCAGACATCAAGATGTCAGCAGGGCCACATTCCCTCTACGTTCTAATGGAAAATCTATTATTTGCCTTTTCCAGGGTCTAGCGATTTCTAGCATCCCCTGACTTGGGGTTATATCTCTCTGGTCTTCAAGGCCAGTATCTCCACATCTATCCCTGCTCCATGTGTATGAAATCTCTCTCTGCCTCTTCCTATGATGGCTCATGTGATGGCATTTAGGGCCCACCTGTATAATTTAGGATAACATCTCCACTTTAAAATTCTTCATTTAATCACACCTGCAAAGGCCCTTTTCCCACATAGGGCAGCATTTATTGGTCCCATGGGTGGGGACCAATATTGGCCCCCAATATGTCTTAGGGGGGCCAATATTCAGCCTACTACAGGGAGTGTCTTAACTCACAGAACTGCCTCACCAGAAGATGCCCCAAGTGTCCCTTGGTCAAAATGCTCACAGATGGCTCTCACAAGTTCATCTCTGGATGCAGTGTTCCAGCGCTGGCTGCATATGAGAATCACCTGGGGAATTTTATAAACATACCTTGTCAGGTTCCCACCTCAGAGCTTCTGATCCTATATCAGAGTGGAGTCTGGGTGTGGGTGTCATTAACCTCCCTACTGATTCACATATGTGGATCCAGGCTGGACAGCCACAACACAAAGCTCCCTGGAGAGTGGGGAGAAGCCCCAAGTCTCCCTTTACTCGCTTAAACCTTGGTCTCTTTGTCCTAAATGATGCCCCAAGCCAAGAATACCAGAGGCCTTCTTCTAACACCTGCCAATAGGGTGGGGAGGCCAGGCTGGAAGATGGGGGCTCAGGCAGAACTTGTTCTCTCCCAGTCCGGCCCCCTGAAATTCCACACCTTCCCTCCTCCCCTACCTGGGCTGTAATCTTGATTCTCCCAGCACAGATCTAATTACTGCACTTCCAATAAGAAGGGAATGAAAGGCAACAAGACAAGCCAAGACCCCGGCACAGAAAAATTACTGAAGAGTACAACAACCTGTTAAATCCACTGTGTTCTTTCCAGAAAATAAGGAGTCTCACAGATCCGCTATTCTGAGATATACCCTGGGATTGTCCTGCCCTGGTCTCATGCCACCCTTGCATGTCCATACCCACGCATGTGCGCACATATGCACAGGTAAACTCACACCTGGCTGCTGTTGGATTGCCGCCCTGGCCCACCTGTGGAAAAACAGATGTGCAAGAGATAAGGCTGGCAGCACAGGAGGACACAAGCCAGCTGTTCTACCCCCTGCCCAGTAGACAAACAGATGTTTCTCAACTTCCAGCACAGGGCAAGGCCAGTGCCTGGAGTGTAATCCAGCCACCGGCATAGGCCTGAGGCCATGTCACAATTTTCTGGGAACAGGACCAATTTGCAGAACTCAAAAGTGACCTCTGGGGCTTGGCAACAACTGGCTACCAGTTGGAGCCAGGAAACCCTTATTGAAATGTAGATGGGTCACTCTGGAGCCCACCTCCTGCTGTAAGGCTATTTACTCAGTCTCAGACCTTGGGGAGACGCTTGGAGGTAGGCCAAGATTCAGGATGGCTGTGGAGCACACCCTACCCTTGATCTTCCCCCACATGCTTGGCCCCACCAGTGCAATGTGTCCATCTGCATGACACAAGGAGGCAGGGAGGTTGACCAGCAGAGGCATGAGAGCACCCTGGACCCTGCATGAGGGATATTGGAATCCATTTTCACAGTGCTGTGTGGTGGGGGATCAAGTAACTTCATCTCTATGGGACTCAGAACCTTCACCTGAACAATAAAGGGGTGGACTTGGGTTCCCTCAATCCCTTCCTGAGCTAGGGTTTTATCTACCAGCTTTCTTTCTTTATCTCTTTCCACATAGCATATTCAGTTGGTTTTTCAGATTTCTGGTACTTTGCTAACTCTTGAAGTTCCTCTGTATCTGTTCATTATTATCAGTAGACTGCTGCTTAACCCCAGCAGCATAAGAAATTAAGCAACTACAGCTCACACGTCTGCATGAGGCTAGCCCAGGCATCTGTAGACCTGCAGGCTGGGGCAGCTCTGCTCCACATGTCCTTCATCCTGCTGCTGTCATGACCAGCATACTAGCCCCACTATGTTCTCTCCAGGGAGACAGCAGGAGGTGGGCTCCAGACTGACCCATCTACCTTTCAGCAAGAGGGCAAGCAGAAACATGCAGGGCCTCCTGCACCCTGCACACTGTCACTGCCGTCTTATTCTATTGGCCAAAGCAGGTCATGCAACTAATCCTTGAGTCAAGAAATAAGGAAATAAAATCCACAAAGTTACATGGCAAAGGGCATGGATACAGAGAGGAGGAAGAATAGAGGCTGATAATGCAATCTACTGCAGCCTCCCTGAGACGAGGAGAATCACCACCCATATCAGGCCAATGGACTCTCCTCCCAGCCTTGAAGAGGGTTTGGGTAGAATCAGCCACTACCTACAAACATGCAGCTCTCCTTCCCCTGATGGCACAGCCTTTGGGGGACCAGGGAGCACGCTCTCTCTCTCTTTGGGGAGAGAACTTTGGACTCCAGAGTTGACCATCTTGCTCCACCCCAAATGCCACAGCCTCTGGGTCCCTAGGGGGAAGAGTCCAGAGTGAAAAGGGTCACTCTGAGAGGTGACGGAGCAAAGCAGCAGAACCTGCACAGGCTTGAGCCCTTGAAGGCTCTTAGCACTTGGACCTGATGGGCACTGAAAGGGGGGGGAGAAGCAGGAGGTGGCAGTATGCATAGTCTCCAGGGGCCTGCAAAGCTGCCTAAGCACATCCATGGCTTAGTGGAAAGGACCAAGGCTAATCTAAAGTCCTGCTTCTGTCCCTCACTAGCCAGGGGTCTCAGGTAAGTCATTCAACCTCTCCAGGGTTTGTCCCCCAAATCTAGGAGGGGGCATATCCTTCTAGGGCTGAATTAGGCCATTTACAAGAAATGGGCTTTGCCAGGTGTCACTAAATGTCCTTTGAAGTGTGACACCAGCCACCGTGCAGGCCCATCTTTCTCCATCCTGTTCAGGAGGGCAGGGGGTGACATTTTTCATTCCATCCTGCTGCTACCAATTCTCAGGGCTGAGATGCCCTCCTTGGTCCACTAGGTGCTGCCTGCTGGCTTTCAACTGATGCCATTCCACAGTTTGTGTGTCCACAAAAGCTCTCTCTACTCACTGCTCTTGGCTCAAATATTTGACTTTATTTTTCATTTGCCTGCTCTCTGGCTGCCCTCCTGGAAGGCTGTGCACCCGGCTGCTCCACCCATGGCAGGTTTAGATTTGCCATCAGTGTCTCTTAGCTTGATTCCTTTGGTCTGTCCCAGCAGGCTGGACTCACATGGCCCAAATTAAAGGTCAATTCTTAGACAGTATTATGGCTGAGCAGCTGGAAAAAGCCTCAGAAGCTGATTTTCTTTTCTCTAACTACTAGATCATTCTTTTATACAGTGACTCCCAGGTGAGACCCCAGGTTCTAAAATGGGCTGTTCCCTGTTACCTCAGAATAATGCCTTCTTTTAATATCTCATCTGGACTCATCTCCCTGAGTATTGCCACCTCCCTTGAGAAAACAAACCACCAAATCCATTCCCTCGGCCTCGCACAGTGGCAAATGCTCCCACTTAGAAGCCTCAGGAGACAGGGCTGTGCAGGACAGCAGCACCTGGTGCTCACCAGCTCCCTCCTGGCCTAAAAACTGACAGGCAGAGCTTGGAAAAAAAGATGAGGGGAGAGCTCGCTGACTCAGGGAGTACCTGGACAGGGCCACAAGCAGGGGGACAGAAGGGAACCACTGTTCTCTCGGCCAGACCAGCTGACAGACTTGATCCAAAGGTGGGCACTTGTCTTCAGGGGGCCTCTTGGCAAGGCCTCAGAGATTCATGTGAGCCTCTTGTGACCACACTTCAAGTTGTAGGTCCTGAGCTCTTCTTTATCCCGAGATCAACAAAGTAAATATTTGTCATCCAGTTGACAGAGTGCCCTGAAGCCCTGCCATGTGACAAGTAGGGGTGAAGCTGAGAATAGCACTACAGTGAATAAAATAGACAGGGACCCTATCCTCATAACACTTACATTCCATGGCATTCCAGAGATTGCTGAGGCAACTGAGAACTAAAATTGTTTTGGCCTGTAAAATAATTCCAGAAAATAAATAGAGTCTGGCAGAACAGGAGTCTACCTGTGATGGGGTATTACAAAGGCCCTTTAGAGGAGCTGATGTTTAAGTTGAGACCCAAAGGTTGAAGAGAAGGAGGAGTAGTGGGCAAAGGGGCTACATGTGCAAAGACCCTGAGGCAGGAAGCAGCTGGTGTGTCCTAGCAAGAGTAAGAAAACCCTTGTAGCTGTCCTCTATCCCCTCTACTAGTCAACATGGTGCTGGAAGTTCCCACCAATGCAATCAACAAGAAAAGGAAATAAAGGGCATCCGCATGGGGGCAGAGGAGGTCAAACTCTTGCTCTTTGCTGATGATATGATCTTATACACAGAGAACCTCACAGACTCAACCACAGACTCCTAGAAGTGATCAAGAAGTACAGTAACATCTCAGGCTATAAAATCAATGTCCACAAATCAGTATCCTCTGTATACACCAATAAACACCCAAGTTGAGAAGAAAATCAAGGACACAATTCTCTTCACAGTAGCTCAAAAGAAAATGAAATATACCTAGGAATATACCTAACAAACGAGGTGAAGGACCTCTACAAAGAGAATTATGAAACCCTAAGGAAAAAAAATAGCAGAAGACATTAACAAAAGGAAGAACATGCCATGCTCTTGGCTAGGAAGAATCAACATTATTAAAATGTCTATACTACCAAAGCAAACTACAGATTCAATGAAATCCCCATTAAAATATCAACATCATACTTTAAAGAACTGGAAAAAGTAGTCCATTTCATATGGAACCAGAGAAAACTCCAGATAGCCAAGGCAATTTTTAATAATAAAAACAAAGCCAAAGGCATCACTCTACCAGATTATCTTACAAATCTACAATGATCAAAACAGCATCATACTGGCACAAAAATAGAGTTTTAGACATTGGACCTGAATAGAAAACTAAGAGAAGAAACCAGTCTCTTACAGCCATCTGATCTTTGATAAACCAAACAAAAGCATACAGTGGGGGGCAGAATTCCTGTTCACAAACACTGCTGGGAGAAATGGATAAACACATGTGAAAGACTGAAACTGGGCCCACACCTTTCAGCAGTTATAAAAATTGATTCAAGATGGATAAAAGTTTTAAATCTAAAGCATGAAACAATAAAACTCCTAGAAGAAAGTCTGGGAAAAACTCTTGAGGATGTCAGCCTGGGGAAAGATTTTATGAAGAAGACTTCTGTGGCTATTGTAACAACAACAAAAATAAACAAATGGGATTTAATTACGCTGAAAAACTTCTGCACTGGTAGGGACACAACAATTAAAGCAAAAAGACAATCTTCAGAATGGGAAAAGATATTTGCATGTTATGAATCTGACAAAGGCTTAATAACTAAGAATCTATAGAGAACTCAAATTAATCACCAAAAAAGAGCCAACAATCCCATATATCACTGGGCAAGAGACATGAATGGAATCTTCTCTGAAGAAGACAGATGAATGGCTAACAAACATATGAAAAAAATGCTTATCAGCCCTAATCATAAGAGAAATAAAAATAAACCCCCCCCTGAGATATCACCTAACCCCAGTGAGAATAGCGAATAGCCCACATCACAAAGTCCCAAAGTTGCAGATGCTCATGTGAATGTGGAGAAAAGGGAACATTTTCACACTGTTGATGGGACTACAAACTCATACAACCTCTTTGGAAAGAAGAATAGAGAATCCTGAAAGAACTTAAGTTAGACCTCCCATTCAATCCCACAATCTCACTGCTAGGCTTCTACCCAGAAGAAAAAAAAATCATTTTATCATAAAGACATTTGCAGTAGATTACTTACCGAAGCTCAATATATAATCACCAGCATGTGGAAACAACCTAAATGCCCATCAACTCAAGAATGGATTGACAAACTATAGTATATGTACACCATGGAATACTATTCAGCCATAAAAAGATGGTGAGTTTACATCTTTTGTATTAACCTGGATGGGGCTGAAACACATTCTTCTTAGTAAAATATCACAAGAATGAAAAATCAAATATCCAATGTACTGAATACTAATATGAAGCTAGAAGACGATCTAATTCACACCCACATAAGAGAAAAACTCATTTCAATTCAAGTTGGGGGAAGAGGCTGGAGGGAGGGGAAAGAGAGCAGGGGGGTGCTCCCACTTAATGGGCACAATGTAGGCATGTATGGCACACCTTTGGGGTGTGGGACACAACTACAAGACTCTTAACAAATTCAAATATCGTGACCTAGTTGTTTGTACGCTCACATTAACCTGAAATTAAATTTAAAAAGCCTTGTGACTACAGCACAGGGAAAGAAGAGGAGGGCAGGAACCTCTGGGGAGGCAGGCAGGGCCATCTTCCCCAGTGGAAGATGCTGGATTTCCTCCTACACTATGGGGAGTCGTTGGAGGGCTGTAAGCAGGGGGCTAACATGTTCAGTGTTTTGAAAAGATCTCTCTGGTGGTGTGAAGAAAATGCAAACACACCTGAAATCAGAACGGAGGAGTCAGTGTAGCCAAAAAAGAAGGCTTTCTGAAAAACAGCACAGGCTAAAACCTTTGCTAGACATTTGTACTTTCTTCTAAGAACTTAAAAATAAGATGGAACCATCTATCTAAAATAGTTTATAATTGTCTTACCTTGGAACAATGGTCTAATTCTGGTTCCTACATGAGCTGTGTCTCAGCTGAATTTTTTAATTATATAAAGCAGAGAAATAGCTACCTCTACTACCTTTTTTAATTGAATAGATAGTAAATTTTTAAAACTTTGAAAACATTACAGGTATTATTATTCAAATAAGCCAACAGGTATGTGTTGAGATGTTTTCTGTGAGCCGTGCTCCATGGGAAATACAAAGTCCTTTTAGTAAAAGCGGCTCCTGTCTTCAAGGAGCTCTACATGTTGATTTGATATCTACATATCAAATTTGATATGTATCAAATAGATATGACAATCAAATAGATATGACAAAATAGATAACATAAAAAAATTAAACCACAATATGATTTTGGTGTTTCAGTGGAAGACAAGCAGCGTAAGAGATAGATACCATGAAATTGTGCATGAGAACTTACTACATTTTAAAGAGAATGCCCAGGACTTGGAACTAGAAACTCGTGCCAAGCCACGTCTGGACAGAAAAGTATCAAGTGTGGCTGGCTTTGACCCAAGCTTTGGACTCCCCAGGAGGATTGGCAAGGACACCCACTGTGAGTGAGTGGTCAGGACAGAAGTACCAGTGGTGTAGTGTACAGTGTGTGTCTGGGGGAGTCCTGGACTTATTTCTGTCCAGATCCTGAGTGTTCCAAACAATTATTCTGACTCTTCACATAAGGAGGAACGGATCTGTGACCCCTGAACCTTCTACAATTTTTGTGTACTCTCTAAGAAAAAAAAAAAAAATTACTAGTATAAAATTAGATATGAAAGAGACAATTTATTTAGAATAAAAGAAGAAATAATTACAATTATTATTGGAGTCTTAGAAATTCAGGGCATTCTCTGCTAAGATCCCTTTAGGCAATTTGCCAGAAAGGCTCACATAGAAATTCCCCTCTCCCTTGGAATACTACGTATCTTCCCCCAATACCTACCAGGGTCCGAAGTCTAAGCTTCATACATTCCAAGTAAATCCACCCCTGAGCACAAGAAAACAAGCACTTGATCGGATTTATGTTCCAGAGAATAGGAGTCAATGAGTCTATGGGACAGACTCTCAGAAGCCCCTCCTGCCACTGGGACGCGTGAAACACTGGACTAATGTGGGCTGTCCCATAGACACCTCCACCCCACTGATGTACTTGGGTGACTACTGCTGTGGGCTCAGCCCTCATGTGAACCCCTGCTGAGCGGGGACTGGCCGCTTTTCTGATTGGACAGGAGCTGTGCCTTTGAATAACAGTGACACGGTTGGAGAGTTTAGCTGGCCCAACTCTTCTGACTTATGAATCCTATAAATTGGCTACAGCTTCCAGTTATCAGTGGACCAGCGCAGGGTGAAGCCAGGGAGGATCCAGGTTCTCCAACCAGACGTCCGGTTCTGCCACTCCCAGGCCTCACGTGACCTATGCCCAAATTTATGGGAAGATCTTTTTGGATTCCCCAACTATGACTGAAACCATACAGTTTTCACAAGTGTGCTGGCACTGGCACTGAGCAGTGCTGGGGAGGGAGCATGTGAGAGCATCTACCCAAGCTTGGGACACTTACCACCCTCAAGTCACCATTAAAGCTACAGAATCATCAATTATCTACTCCAGAAAGAACCCGAGAGCCCACTCACTACAGGGGGCTGCAAAGTTTAGTTAACTCTTCTCCAAAAGAGCTTTTACCTAAAAGCCAAACAGCAGAGGACCCCCACATCACTCATGTGCCTCGTTCTTCTAACATGCATTCACCCTGGCCCTAAGCTTCTAGTAGTAGCCAGCAAAAGCAACATCCAGTCGCAGTGGTCATCTCCAGCCACTGGAGCTGCCTCTTTCCCAACCCACCTCTCGGGTCACCAGGGAGGGGACTCTGCCCTTAGTGCTCTCATCAACTGCTGCTCCTTCTACAGGGAAGACTGCCCTCCTGGACCCTCACCCACCTCTTAGATCCTGCTACTCAGGAAGGCACAGAAAGGCCCCTTTTGGTGATTCCGTTCACCAGCACATCCTTGACCAGAGAGAGACACCTACTGCTATTCTCAAGGCCACAACTCTGGCCTCCATAAAAACGGCATCCAACTCCCCACCATCAGCCCTGCCGCCTCGCCAGGCAAGGAATGGACCTCCTCTCCTCACTGGCCCCCACCAGCCCCTCCATTCCAGGAAGGGCCACTCTCAGCCCCAGACTCTCCTCTCCTCCAGCACTACACGCCCCCCAAACAAAACCTCACTGGGCCCCTAGAAATGGCTTTTTCTTCCCAAAACTCAGAAGTTGTTAACAAAAGCCAGAGGGCAAGGAGGTGGGAATTCCAACTGGGAAAGTTGGACTACTTTCTTAAGATACTGGAAGAAGAAAGCTCACCCTCATTCTTTAGAGCTTCCCTGGACAGTCAGAACTAAGCATGAATTCACAGATGAGCTAAAACCTCAATGGATTGTCCCACCACACAGATAAAATAAATAAAAGCAGAGTATTCGGGCAGTGTCCTCCGCCACATTACCTGTCCTGTGATCCCCAAGGGTCCATGGTCTGAGAACTAAGAGAACTCCATGCCCCACCCCCACACACACTTCCTTTCACAGGTGAGAACACTGAGGGCTTTCCCTGCTCAGGTCCTGTGCCCTGGAAATGCTTGCCTCTGTGTTGGGCTTTTCTTGTCTGTTCTGAGTCTGAGCCTTTCAGTTCTGAGCCTGCCAAATAAACGGAGGAGACAGAGCCTGAGAGGGACATGCTTTCTGCCCCAGCTCACCTGACAGAAGCCAGAAGGGTATACAAGACACTCCAGGAAGCCGCCAAGCGAAACCCGTCTTCTATAAGCTGTCAGAAACATCACCAGGAGCTGGAAGACGGTTATTCAATATAAAACATGGTTCCTGGAGATGGGGAAGGAAATTGTATCAAGAGACCAACACAACCAAACGTTGGCAGGAGCAGTGGTGTCTAAAAATCACTAGTGGGATGCCTGGAATGCTTAATATAAACTCCAGAATGTCTGAAGCCATCTGGTTAGCAGGTATGAGTTTTTTTAAAAAACAGATATTTTGTTCAGACATTTATATTCTTCATTTAGTAAGTTTCACCTGTACCTTTCTAAGATGCTCCATAGGTGTGGTCCCACCAATTACTAAGAAAAGGCCATGAAGGCTACATTAACCAGTTAGATGAAAATATTTTAAATTGTATATAAAATCAGCACATTGTACCCCATGTTTGCATTAACGTACACAGCTATGATTTAATAAAAAAAAAAAAAAAGAAGAAGAAGAAGAAGGCAAAAAAGCAGATATTTTGGTTTTGAGAAAACAAATTCATGAGGAAAGTTTGATATGACCTAAGAGTTTTGGTCAGGATGGTCTATGATGTGCTGCAGTAACAAATAAATCCTGAATCTTAACAAGATTGATTTTAAATCAGAAGGCTGAATGTAACAAAGATTTTTTTCTCATTCACAAAAAGCCTGGTGCATGTCAGGAGGTCCCCCTCCATCTGGCCATTTTGTTCCAAGTGCCCTGTGGAACACATGGCCGTCAAGGTGAGGGAGGGAGAGAGACGTCAAAAGGCACCCTGCATCTTAACTGTCTGCATGGAAATGGCAACTGTCACTTCCACCCACAGTCCACACGGAGAGCAAGGCACGTGGCCCAGTGTAATTCCCGGAGAAGCTAGCATGCTAGGAAGCACACAGATATTTGATGAACACTCTCAAGCCACATTAGATTTAAACGCTTTGCCAAGATACCTGATCTTTTTCCTGGGGTACTGAGTTCCCCCCCCCAAAAGGTTTCTCCCTTTTGTCATCAAACCTGGACTAAAGCACATCGTCCTCACAGCCTTGTCGTGTTCCACAAAAGCACGGGCCAGAGAACTGCCAAAGGAGAATATGACTTTTTCTTATCTGAGGTCCCTCATGGCAAACCACACACTCAATAAAAAACTAGAAAATGGTGATTTGTGATAGTTTGTTCATTCAACAAATATTTATGGAGCCCTCCCCACATGCCAGGCACTGTGCTTTGTGCTAAAGAATCAACAGCAACTCAGACACAGCTCCTGCTCTCAGAAGACTGTGTCGGGGCCAGGGGAGGCCGGGGAGGCAGGTACTACTCAATCACTTCCCCACATGCAACTTCAAGCTGAGGTGAGTGCTGTGAAGGAGAACAGGGAGCTATGGCTGAATACAAAAAGTGGGTCCAATCTTGCCTGGATGGATCAATGAAGATTTCTCTGAAGAAGGGCTGTCTGAGCTGAGCTAGGAAGGGCGCATAAGGGGAAGCCATGCCAAAGGGGCTGGTGTGCAGGGAGGAGGCAACACACAGCATGTGCACAAGCCCTGATGGCAGAGGGCACACAGCATGTTGGGGAACTGCAGGATGGCCAGTATGGCTGCCACTCAGAGGACAGGAGCACCACTGGGTGCCACAGCCTCACAGGCCATGATGTGTGTGGAAAACCAGGTCTTCTCTTTTTAATGAGATTCATGTTTTAAGATTGCTTTCGTGCAGATGGTTACAGTTTGGCTCTTTAGTCAAAGTCCAGGAAGTGTCTTGGGGTCCTTCTTGGCACTGGGCACGAGATGGTTCATGATCAGTCTCCAACTCAGGTCCTACATGACTCCTCCAAAGTGACGGTTCCAGCCATATCCTCTGCTAGTCTTCCAAGGAAAACTAGCAGAAAAAAAGAAATAGACCTACTTGGAAAAAAAAAAAAAAAAAGACTGTAAAGTTATAAGTCTTCCTTTATGCTGTCAAATAGCTCTCATGCCTCAAACCTTATAAACACTTCAAGGAAAAAAGTCCTCAAAAGAAAGAAATTAGTGGCAAATAATTTATTGTCGAACGCTATAAAAGGTCTTCCAAGGGCCCAGAAGTCATAGCGGGAACTGGTCTGCCTGAGGAAAAATCTGAACCTGTGACTCACACTCTGGGCTATGGTCTGCCCCCAGGTGCACCTCACACTCTGTGGGGTCCCAGAGGCCCTGGCTCTAACATCCCTTTAGGCCTACAAGGTTCTGGATAACTGTCACCTGCCTCAATCTCCAGCCACCTCAGACTGTTCCCAGTCCCTCAAACACATTCACTCTTACCTCAAAGCTTCCCAAAGGCTCTTCCCTGGCTGGGAATATCCTCCCTTCTCTTCTTCCCCTGCCTTCCTGTCAGTTCTGCCTTCACTTCTCAAGGACACCCTCCCTCGCTCTCAGACATGGACAGGTTGACGCTCTTGGGCCTGTAGCAGTCTCTCTGTCTGCTACAATACCCCAAAGACCCCTCACTGGTACTGCTCCCTCCCGCACTGACTGCAAGGTCCCCAGAAGCAGGGCCCACTTTCACATGGCCCACCACTGTCTCTTGGGCCCAGCACAGCACCTGACACACAGTAGGGGCTCAGCCACTGCTTCCTGAATGAATGAGTGAACTACAGAGCTAGGGTTTAGGTTTCTCAAAGCCAGGATGTTCTGTCTTAGTTATTCCTGGTTATATCCCCAGCACCCAGAACAAATACTTGCTAAGTAAATGTATCAACTTCTAAGCCAGAAAGGGCAATGTAGAGATTATGTAGTCTAATGCCCTCTCTTTGCAAGTGAGGAAACCAAGACCCAGGGAAACCAAAGACCTGCCCATGGTTTCACAGCTCACACGTGTAGGCTGGGCTTCCAGAGCCAACAAGTGAAATCATCCGGAACACTCTGCCTGTCCCTTTATTTGGAGGAAAATACTCACAGTATTAATCCTTTCCAGAAGCATCTGCCCAAAGTATTTATGTATATTTGAATGTATTAATTTGTTAATTCCCTGTCTTGCTCTAAAAAGAAATGGAGACAGTTCGCCCACTGCAGTTGATGTCAATGCTACATTTTCCAAATTCAAGAACAAAACACACACACACACACACACACACACACACACACACACACACACACACAAAGCCTGTTTAGAAGGAGGGAGGATAGCACCTCAAACAGAACCAGCCTCCTCAGTCAGAATAGAAAACCTCCAGCAGAGAGGTTTTCTCAGTAATCAAATTACCAACATCAGTGATTAAGAGGAACAGAGCAGATGTGGAAGATTTCGATTTTGCTATTAATAAAAGATTTGACACAATGTCTTAAGGAACAGAATTTGCAAAATTCTTGCACAATGATGGCATCATGTAATGTGTAATAAAAATCTGTCTGCAGGACCACAGATGTGGGCAATGCCGACAGCCAAACCCACAGAGTAATCATTGATGTGAGTCTCCTTATCCTCCTTATCTGAAAGGGACAGCAGGTAGCTCCTTGAGGGACCTGCATCCACAATGACAACAGTAAACACCTTATATTTTTATATAGCAATTAACTTTCTAAAGCCTTTCAGCCATAACATCTTATCTGATCCTCATCACCAAATGCTGAGGTTCAAATATTAAGTGATCTCCCAAGTCCATGGAGCACATGAGTGGTTGAAGCACCAGCTCTGAGGTCCAAAATATCATTTATTCCACTTAACAGAGCGGCCCGTTGTGGGAAAGACATTTCACTTTTTCAGAACACAAGGTCATCATATTTTTGAATACCTGCATAGCACTAATTGCTACCTTGCTAGATAAATTAGTCTCCCAAATGAGCATTTTTAAGTGATTTCCCACAGGGATATGAATGGACTTGCAGTAAGGGGAAAGAGAATACAAGGAATCGTCTCTGAATCTAATCTCTGGATCTAGAAATGGTTCTCTAAAGAACTGCAGGCTTTTCCTGGACAATTCTCTTCTCAGTAGTCCCAGGAAAAGGTACAGTCATGGCCAAAATCTGAACCTTTCATGTTCTCCAAAACCTGCCTCCCATCTCTTGTACTTTACCATGAAAAAGGTCTCCATCTGATTTCATAGGCTGGAAAGCTTGGATGATCCTTAACACCTCCCTCTCTCTTGGCTCCCAAATCTAATCCATTGCCCAGTCCATTTTACCTCCTAAATACTATTCATGTCAAACTTCCTTGCCCATCTCACTGCCTTTGCCTGAATCTAAGTGATCTTCTTTTTTTCATTTTTTTAATTAAATCATGAACACATAGATCATGTACACATTAATGCATTTATGGGGTATAATGTGCTGATTTCATATAGAATTAGGAATGTTTACATCACACTGATTAATATACACCTCATCTCATTTACTTAATTATTGAGTTAAGACATTTATACTTTATATTAATAGATCCAATGTGTACCCTTGCATTAGGCACCATAGATGTGATCACACCATTCACCCTCTCTCCATCTAATCTTCTCCCTCCCCTCCCATCCTCCTCTCCCTCCTTCATCTTGGGCCATAGTTGTGATCTATTCTTCATATGAAAGTATGAGTGATTGTAAATTGGATTCATAATAGTACTGAGTACATGGGATATTTTTTCTTCCATTCTTGAGATACTTCATTAAGCTCCATCCATGTAAACGTAAAAGAGGTAAAGCCTCCATCTTTTTTAAAGTTGCATAATATTCCATGTTATACATATACCACAATTATTAATCCATTCATGGGTCGATGGGTGCTTGGGCTTCTTCCATGACTTGGCTATTATTAATTGAGCTGCAATGAACAATCTGGTGCAAATATCTTTGTTATAAAGTGATTTGTGGTCTCTTGGATATACACCTAGTAGAGGAATTGCAGGATCAAATGGCAGGTCCACTTTTAGATCCCTGAGTATTCTCCATACTTCTTTCCAAAAGGGATTTTTTAGCCTGCACTCCCACCAGCAGTGCAGAAGTGTTCCCTTTTCTCCACATCCACGCCATTATCTGTAGTTTGGGGATTTTGTTATGTGAGCCACTCTTACTAGAGTTAGATGATATCTCAAAGTGGTTTTGGCTTGCACTTCTCTGATGATTAAAGATGATGAGCATTTTTTCATGTGTCTGTAGCCCATGCACCTATCCTCTTCAGAGAAGCTTCTGCTTAAGTCTTATGCCCACAATGAAATGGGATTACTTGTTCTTTTCTTATTAATAAGTTTGAATTCTCTGGATTCTGGTTATCAAACCTTTGTCAGAAGCATAACCTGCAAAT
>CAUYPK010019514.1:0-79405 GCA_963574355.1 Loris lydekkerianus
CGGCTCTTTGCCTCTTATCATTATTTTGTATACTGTGGCTCTTTGCCAAGTTTGGATTTTGTTATGCTGCTTCTGAGGAGGGACCTCTGAGGAGCGATCTCCGAGCGCGTAGTCGAACTTGTTCGCCACCCCTGGATTATACCATCTGAATCTTGTACTTTTATAGGTCCTGGAGTTAAAACTGGTGGAACAGAAAGATTTAATCGAATTCATAGAATTTAATGCTAAGAAAAGGTGGCCCCCGCATTGCCAACATGATAACAATACAACTCAGGAATCATCTAGGAGGTAAAACATTTTACAATAGTTGTACATTCATTGGTTTTTATGGTTGGTAAAATTAAGAATGTTTCTTTAAAAATTGCTCATGATTCATTGTATAAATGCAGCATAAAAAAATTTATATTGATTATTCTTTTCATCTTTTGTTCTTCCTTAAAAGCAACCAGGCATCTAGCCCAGAAAATGATGTTCCAAACGTGGTGTCACCCCAGGGCCAAACTGGAGACAAATGGCAGTATCTGCACCATGAGCTATCGTGGAGGATCAGGCTGCCTCCGCCTGAGCTGGTGGAGCCTCAGGTGAGTGTGCGTCCTCACACCGTGTAAATAGCCTGTTTATCTTTGAAGACTTCGTATGTTCTGCATTATGTAGCACTTTATTTTCAGAAAGCAAAGACGCCACGTGGGTTTTTCACTTGGCTGATCCAAATCTGCCTTCGGCGTCTTTCTTTCCACTCTCTTACTACAGTATCTGCTCATCTGTATCTCCCATCGCATGATCTGAGAAGAAGGTGCACATCTGCCTGGTTCACATTTGAGTGCCTAGCACAGTGCCCAGGTATCACAGACTCAGTTATAATTTGTTGAGTGGATAATATGTTTTAAAAAAAGCCTTTTAAACTTAAACAGTACTATATGAGTACCATGCACTCATCAAAAGATTCTCTGGACGGGTAAGATTCCCAAAGCGGGGACAACCTAAGACAGGATATGGAGAGGCTGCATGGTGGATTACATTCATAGTACCCAAAGACGGGTAAGATCACTCTGCATTCAGTCAACCTAAGGCAGGGACCAAACCATTGATGTTTGTACCCCCAT
This sequence comes from Loris lydekkerianus, assembly GCA_963574355.1. NCBI lineage: Eukaryota > Metazoa > Chordata > Mammalia > Primates > Lorisidae > Loris > Loris lydekkerianus. Next base: position 1,104 of record CAUYPK010019514.1, read on the forward strand.
GATGGGTAAGACTGAAACTGCAAGAGCAGGCAACCTACGACGGGGCTATGTTTTTCCGCCATACGAAAAACAAAAGAGGGAATTGTTGGGCCCTGCCATGTCCCTGAGGCCTAGTGTAACTTCCGGAGCCTGACTAGAAGTAGCTCCATCAAGCTACTTCCGCATAGCAATGACTCAGCAAGGCCTGGCCTGAAACTGCCTCTACCTAGATACAGCCAATGTGGTACCATGCCACTGGCCCGACCCTGTCATGCACCTCTTCCCCCGCCTTCTTTCCCCGCCCCTTCTCCACAATAAAAAAAAAAAAAAAAGTAAGAAAGCTTACTGAATCATAGTAAAATGTGGCGTATAAACCCCATAGATCAGATGGGATGATATAATGTATTTTGCATGTTTTGAGACTTAGAGAAAAGATGATTTTATTGAACTATTTTGTCTCTAATTAAAGCTGTTAAACCTCTAGTAAATGAGTGTAGGCAATTTGCTGGGAAGTGGGGTAGAATGATCATGTATCTATTATGTACACAGGGTAAATTAAAATAGCCATAATTTTGAAATCCTTTGTTAGAAACAAACTGGCCCATTTGAGGAACAAAATAGAAAATTGTATCTTAGGTCACTGAAAGGAAGTCTGGGACATAATCAGATGATTTGTAGCTTGTCATGGCAGTAAGCAAGTAATGACATTAGGGTAGGGAAATAGATGTAATATACAGGAGTTCAGATGGGACCTCCCACAGTCTGTCAGAGAAAAAGTTAATGAGTAAAATGCAAGACTTCAGTGGAAGGGCCAACCCAGCTAGAAAACTGAGTGTAGTCTAAAATCTATAGAATAGCAGTAAATTGTAGCAAATCCTCCTGGAGAGGTGACAAACAGAGTCCCTCAGCCCTGACTGCAGGCCCATTACTTTGATAACACCCTGTCTAAGTTACAGTGCCTGAATTAGTTGATAACATTAAGGACTCAATTTTATCCTCTGGAGAAGTCACTGGATAGAAAGTTCAGTTGCTCTGACTTTTTTTTGTTGTTGTTGATCTGTTTAAGTAATGACTATTTGGACTAATTTTATAAACTCTTATCTTTTAGATTTGGCTGAGAGAATTTCAAATTCATACCTGAAAATATAGACTGCTTCACTGCCTCTGGTCATTATGTGTGAATTTCTTATACACTCCTATTGGTCAATAAACATTTATTGAATACTATACGTGAGAACAACCTTGAGTTGTGAAAATAAATAAACAACCCTTTTATTCTCCTCAAGTGTAAGAGGCCCTTTGACTACTAGAAAAAACTGTAATGTACTTTTGTGAGGCTGCACAGGCTAAGGATTATAAGAGCACAGAGAAAAAGTTCCAACCTAGGTCAGATTTCAGAGACGTCCTCCTAATAGAAGTAATTTTGGCCTGATCTTGATGTATTAGAGAAAGTCATTAGAGAAAAGAAGCAGTAAAGACTCAGAGAATGGCACCACACAAGTGCAAGTGTGTAGGTGGCAGAGCACTACCAGAATATAATCCAGAATCTCTAGTAGATTGTTTGTAAAAATGGCTGTAATTATTTCCCACCCTGAATCTACAACGTTTTAGCTCTTCTCATCTAGAAGTCTATTCACTCCTTGAATCAGGAGTGGCTTTAGGACTTACTTGGCCAACAAAATGTGACAGAAGAAATGTACGCCAGTTCAGAGCACGTACGTAAGAGATTTTGACACTTCTCATCACTCTCCTGGAAACCTCCCCAGCCACCACATGACAAGACACCAGCCAGGCTGCTAGAGGAGGAGAGACCGCGTGGAGCAGAGACAACCATTCCAGCTGAGGCTCTCCTAAAACAACCTGCTGCAAGTTAGCTTTGAAGCTGGTCAGGGATGTACGAGTGTACCCAGCCAAGACCAGGAGAATCACCTAGTTGAACCCAGCCCACAATCACCAAACTAAGCGAGAAAAATGATTGTTATGCAAGTCACAAAGTTTTGGGTCCTACATTATGCAGCAAAACAAACTAATACAGTAAAATATGAGGCTAAATGGAAAGGCAGAGGAAAGGTTTCACTGTGTCTTTAGGGCTTTGTAGTGAAGGCAGCAAGGACTAGTATCCCAAAATTTCAAGTTGTGATTCTTTCTAATATAGTAATAATTTCTGAAAACTCTACATGTATCCTACAAGGACATTCAAATGGTGCCATCTGTAATCACTTATTTATGGGTACCTGGAGGCAAAAGCAGTATTGAAGTTATGTCTAATGGTTGACCCAGCTTTGTAAGTCTGATTCCCAACTTGTATTCAAGTGTGCTAGAAAAATGTAACCCTATCCTATCCCATGTAAGTGCGCTCTAGAAAGTATATTCTGAGAGGAGAATACTCACCTTGAAATGGCGCTCTGTGGTCTTTCTTATACACTATTGCCACCCCAAATCCCCTCCTGTGCCTTAGTTTTCCCAGCCTATCTTTGTCCTCCTCCTGCACCCTGATCTCCATGTTCCAGGTAATCTTGGGTGTAGTCTGAAAATTATAAGCTGTCAGATAGCAGCTGTTTGGCTGACGTGTGGTGATGAATGTCCTTTATAGTGTATGTTGCAGCTCCTTTTGACTAAAGAATGTGACATCATCACCTATCGGTACACAAGGTTAAAACAGTAACCCCTGATTTACAAAGCAAATATTATGCCAGGCTAGCATTTGCGCCTCTGGAAAAATTTCCTTCTGTTCATAGCATGATTGAATGTGGCATTGTTTGAAAGTAGAGTCAAGGTGAGGCTCAAGGAGAAGAAATGTGGTTTTCAATGTTTTGTGTGTTTGCTCCAGGAACAGGGAGAACCATGGGACACTTACTACATTTCCCCATGGACTGTTGTAGCTTTGAAAGGTGTTTGTGTGTTCTGGAGTGTACGTATGGGGATTTAAAGATATTGTGTGACATGTACCTGAAATAGTCTTTGATCTTGATCCTTGACACCAGTGACAATGGTTAAATTATCAGCAGCTATTTACTGGCCATCTGTCCTCTGACCAAAATGATACTTTTTTTGAGATGGAGTCAAAAGAAAATGAATCCCTGATTCAAGATGCACATGGATAGGCAAGGCTAACCCACCCAAGGAAAAAATTAGAGAACAGTATATCTATAATTTTATTAAAAGTACAGCAAACTAAATTTGAACACAGGGTTAGCAACTGTACGTGTTGTAGAGTTTTGAAAGCTTATTTCAATTGACCAGTCAGCTGTGTTTCATACTTGTCCTGTTCTGTCTGATCTCATTCCTTAGATGGCAATAATATTATCGCTGAGAAATTCTTCTTCAAATGTATTTTTTTCTTTATAAAAGGAGTAGGAGGCAGAAAACCATTAGAAGCCTGTTCTTTCAGCAACTTCATTTCATGTCAGATTCATGAAATTCTGAATCTCATTCTTCCATCTCCCCTCTGATGAAGAGCTGTGAAAAGTTCATCAGGAGCAAAGTTAATTGGATTCTCTTGCTCTCTTAAAAACACCTTCGCTCCTCAGGGATTCCTCAAGATCCTGTCAAGAGCCACTTAGGGCAGCAAGACATCTTTGGACATTCCCTTCCTCAGAAAAGATAATACGTATGTGACTGAAAGGTGGTGTTTATACCTCAGGGAGTGGTAAGCAATTACGTATGTGACTGAAAGGTGGTGTTTATACCTCAGGGGGCAGTGAGCAAAATTGTCAAGCAGGGAAATTTGACTCAGTCTTCCTCACCTTCCCTTTCTGAAGCCTCATCCCTCCCCTTGAGTCTCCCAGCGTGTGCTCAAGCCATCATCTCCCGGGGAGAGCGGCCCACCTGGGGCCTGTCCAGATCTGCCTGCCCTGCGCACACCTCTTGACCTTCCCATGTCCTCTCCTCCCTGTCCCAGTGTGTGGCAGTAAGCTCGCTTCAGGTCTGCTTTCTATTAATGAAAGAGATAGACCAGCTTGTCGACCAGCAGTCTGTTTTAATGAGATCCTGTCACTCTTTACCTACCTATGATGTAACACAATACATGTCAACAGGGGCTTTAAGGACACACATATTGAACCTAAAAATAGAACAATTTCAGCCACGATGTGTGGCAATTTGGTGACTGTAAGAAGCCAACAAACACCTTTGAAGTCTTCTTATTGTTAGACTGAACATTTATTCTTTCCTTTCTTGGGGTTGTTGAGAATCAAGTATATATGGTTCTATTTGAATAAAATGTAAAAATGCTGGAATCTCAGCTGTCTGCCTCCTCTTTGTTCCTCTGCCAAAGCCAGCAGCATGACTTCAAACTTACCTTCATTTCAACTTTTATCCTGATAAAACGAAAGCACATTACATTTTAAAAATTTATATTTGTGTGCTTTACAAGCGAAAGTGTGTTTGTGTGTGAGTGTGTGAGTGTGCGTGTGGGGGAGTGTGGTGAATTTATCTGTGTGCATGTACAGGTAGGTACTGCAGGACGGTTCCTTTGAATAAACTCAGTTTTCTCCCACTTCTCACCCATAGAATGTGCTGGGAGTATAACATCCTGAGATGGGGAAGGGACTGGCCGCCTAGAACATTCCAGGCTCTTCCTCTTTACCCTAGGAATAGGATGTCCTTCAGTATTTTAGTCCCATGTGTCTTGGTGGCCCTGACGTGTATGACCTGGGGTAGCTCCTCTCAGGCCTCTCAGCTATGGTGTTAGTGGGACATATGCAGTGGAGGCTCCTTCTGCCCCAGGCATTGTGACGATCATCACACAGCTGACTCACAGGGAACGCCAGGCTTCTGTTGTCCCCTGATGCTTATCTATACATTATAAAGCTGCTTCCTGTTACTTGCAAGTCTGTACAGTCTGTCTCCCCAGACTCAGACTGGTTGGTAGCCAGTGCATGGTGAACCTGCTCCACCTATGTGTATGTGTAGATGATCGTGTGTACAGGGGGCTTATAGTAGCTTTCTATTACTGATATGAAATAATTGTTATTGCATCACACCGATAGCAACTTAAAACAGCACCCACTTAAAATGTCTGTAGGTCCAAAGTCTGGGCAGGGTGCAACTGGCTTCAGAGACCTAAGAAGCTGATATTAAAGTGTTGGTCATGAGTACATTTTCATGTGAGGGTCAGGGGCCATTCTTCTATGGCCATTCAGGTTGTTAGCAGGATTCATTTCCTTTTAATTGGAGGACTGAGGTCCCTGTTTTCTTCAGATCAATTGGCCAAGGCCACTCTAAGTCTCCAGAAACTGCCTGCTATCCCCTGCTTTGTGGCTTTCTCTACAATGTTGCCATTTGCTTTGCTCCTTCAAGGCCAACAGGAGAATGTTGATGTTGCTTTGAATCTCTCTGGCCTCTCCTTTCTTTTCCCTCTAGACCAGCCGTTTTCAACCTGTGGGTCGCAACCCCTTTGGGGATCAAACAACCCTTTCACAGGGGTCACCTAAGACCATCCTGTGTATCAGATATTTACATTACGATTAATAACAGTAGCAAAATTACAGTTATGAAGTAGCAATGAAAATAATTTTATGGTTGGGGATTCCTCACCACAACATGAAGAACTGTATTAAAGGGTCATAGCATTAGGAAGGTTGAGAACCACTGCTATAGACCCTCTTTCAAAAGAGTTCACCTGCATAGGTCAGACCCACCCATACCCAAGGGCTAGAGAGGATACAGGATTTACACCCCCGTGGTAGAAATTTAGGAGGTTTTCTTATAATTGTGCTTACCATAGAGCTTGTTTTATTTATCTTCTAAATATTCAATGAAAGAAAGAGCATTAGATGAGAAATTTTCATAAGAAAAGAGGAACCCTCTCTGAGGCCCTAGCTGCTACCTTTGCTGAAATCTCAGATCCAAACACATGGAACCCTTTGCCTTTCCCTGGAGGCAGTGCTGGCTAATAGAACCTGCTGTAATGGTACAAATATTTGCTCTCGGACCAAAAGAGTAGTTGGTAGGGACACTTGGCTGCTAAGGGTTAAAATGGGACCAGCTAACTGAAGAAATAATTTTTTATTTTTACTTTGAAATAAGTAATTTAAATTTAAAATAGTCATATGACTCTACTGGCTACCATAATGGAGAAAATATCTAGAGAGAAATATGTAGCTCCCAGCCCTTCAACCTTCCTGAAGTACAGAATCATCTCCCACAAGCTGAAATGTTGTGTTTGGTGCTTATATCCCACTGTTCCTCTCCATCTGTGCCTGGAACTTCAGTTTAAATCCCAGTTACTATCTTTATATCTCTGTTTTACTTCTGCCTTTGCCTTTTTGTCAAATTCACAAGTCTAGATATTCAACCCTTTTCTACATAAATTCATAAATGGAAAAAGTCTTAATGCTATTTAGTCCAATATCCGAATCAAATTGATACAGAGTTCTCCAGTTCCAGGCTGGACAGGGATGCCCATTTTCTAGGCCAGCGTGAGCTTGGAAATCAGTCTCATCACAGATTCCCATCTCTAGGCACAAACAGGCCCTTTCAAGACTGCACCCAAGCAAGGTCACGGAACAAGCAGCCTGATGGCTGTCTCATGGGAGGGTTCCTCCTCGAGGAGGGGGCACACACCCTACTGCCTCGCCTGGGGCAGGGACTGCAAGGAACACATTCCTTTTGCTTATTTTAGGATTATTTTCTGTCTGCAGGCTCCTGGCCAATTATGATAGTTTTGGACATACAGTCCCAACCTCCCCCCAACCCCTGCCCACAGGATAGGAAAAGCCATATATAGACTCCTAGACGGAAGGTCTGCATGGGCTGCCCACTTGCCCCCCCCCCATTGCTGGAGGTTCTGCTCCCCCCTTTTCTGTTATCTATTTATTTATCTTTCAATAAATTCTGTCCTTTTGATTATTGGAATGGTCCATGGTTTCTTTCTTTGAATCCCACAATCAAGAACCTGACATAGAGAGAAATTCTGGCAACAAAATTAGAAATTCCCTTTCATTACTGCCTGTCACAGGCATGCATACCAAAATCGTTATTGTTAACTTTGCTGCACTTTTACTGTCTGTGCAAGGCACTAAAATGCATGCTTTATAGATATAGTTGCATTGGATCTTCACAACAAACTCATTCTTCAAGAAGTGATTTTTTAAAAAGTCTTACAATTATTTAGTGTTGAAATAGAAATCAAATTCAAGTTTTTTATCTACAGTTGCCCTTAATTTCAACTTCTAACAAATGCTCTTGCAATGCTAATCAAGCTATTCAATCAGCTAATCAAGCTGTTCCCAGTATTATTAGTGGTGGTGAACCCATAACTAACTCTTCAAGACAACGCATTTTATTGATTGGCAACTTTAATAGAATTTAGGTCTTTCTTCAGTCTTTCAGACCTGCCTCATCTGAGAAATGGCTAAGGCATCCACTTTTCTGGGTTTTCTCCCTGAGATTTGTTCCAGGTTTTAAGTGTTGCTCCATAACACATGAGCTATACAAATAAGCCATGCTTTGATCTTGAGCTAGAACCCTTCTTCCAACAATCTCTACTCAATGTTCTCAATTTACCTATTAAAATTGTTCTAAACAAATGGATTCTCTTGGGCTATAGGGTACAGATTAAGAGCCACCCTTTAGAATTCAGGCAGATACAAGTTTAATCATTTGCTCTACATTTTATGGGTTGTGCGACCTTCTATTTCTCCATGCTTCTTTCTTATCGATAAAATGGGATGAAAATATCTACCTCAAAAAAATTGCTTCAAGGAAGAAATAAAAGGTTAGTGAAGCACCCAGAAGAAATTCTGTCCTACAGCAGGCACTCAGTAACAGTGCTACTCTTATCACAGGCTTGTGGTAATCCGAGACAGCCTTCATGCCCTTATGCCACCCAGTGTTTTCCACCTTTGGCACAAAATTGTTCTTTCAGTGGTTCCTTTGGCAACAAATGGCTAAGTCGTTGGCTTCTCTGGTTTTCTCCTCTGAATTTCATCCAGGTTTTAAGTGTTGCTCCACAAATTGTAAGCTCTAAAAATGAATGTATTTTATGAGCTTTTATAAATATGAAAGATTCATACCTCTGTGTCATGTTTGAAGCTAAATCAGATGAATAAGGTTGTCCCTGCAGTCAGAGCAGTAAGAACTGCATAGATTTTTATAGGAAAACATAAAGAAAATGTTGTCTTTGATAGAGAAGAATGAGATCCTGACATAATGCAATGGGTCCCTTTCACTGCGGAGAGTCTGATTATGCAAAATTCTACGTCCAGCACACAGTAAAAATGTGAGGCCGCTTGTTCAAAAAGCAAGAAAAAATGGAAGGTATTAAAATGTAAAAGTTTTTATTTTCTCCTACGGTTTTGCTCTTGATTCATCAAAGTTTATTGTATTTGCTATTTTATGTTGTTCTAAATTAAGAAAAATTAGCCTCTTTAATTTTAGCATAACTTTTTATTCTTATATTATACAAAGTTACTTTCAAATGCAAAAGTAACAACATTTAACTTGCATCCAGAATAAAAAAAAAACCTCCACAATATTACTATTTAGTAGCCTACATGTGCATGCTTATTTTTTTACCAGAAGAATTAAAATATCCCATAATCCTAACTCAAATTTTTTTATTTCTCTTATTGAAGAATGCATTTTCTACAAACACGCTATACCTTCATCTTTCCTAGTAAGGAAGATAAGTGGCTTATCTTTCTTTTTCCTTCTATTTCATAATATTTGGCATCCATGTTTGACTAGTACAGAGAAATAACATGAATAAAAAGTATATAATAGGATTCATGATCATCTGTGTTTCTTGTAATGTCATTGTCTTCCTCTTGTGTTTGAAGCAAGGCCTTGTTCAAAAGGAAAGTTCATGGTTGTCACCTTACTAAAACTTAATTTTCAATGCAACAGTGTTGAGAGGTCAGACCTAATGAGAAGTGTTTAGACAATGAGGACTCTGCCCTCATAAATACAGTGCTGGTATAAAAAAGGCTTGTGGGAATGAATTTACTCTTTCACATTTCTGCCATATGAGGATATAAGGTTCTTCCCTCTTTGACTTTCTGCCTTCCTTCATGTGAAGACATTAGAAGAAGACCCTCACCAAACAAGATTCTCTTGCTTTGATTTTGGACTTTGCAGCCTCCAGACCCACAAGGCAATGAATGAAATTTCTTTTTTTCTTTCTTTCTTTCTTTCTTTCATTCTTTCCTTCTTTCGTACTTTCTTTCTTTCGTTCTTTCTTTCCTTCATGTTTTTTTTTGGGGGGGGGGGGTGCTATGGCATCACAGCTCACAGCAATCTCAAACTCTTGAGCTTAAGCGATTCTCTTGCCTTAGTCTCCCAAGCAGCTGTGACTACAGGTGCCCACCACAATGCCCAGCTATTTTTTTGTTGTAGTTGTCATTGTTGTTTCACAGGCCTGGATTGGGTTTGAACCCGCCAGCCCTGGTGTATGTGGTTGGTGCCCTCACAACTGAACTACAGGCACCAAGCCAATAAATTTCTATTTACACTTACTCTCTGATATTTTGTATAATGGTGCAAAATTATCTACAATAGAAACTGGTAGCAAAAGTAGGGTGCTGCCAACAAATACCTTGTTAGTGTGGAAATGCTCAATAGGCACTGTGTACACACAGGGGCAAGAAAAGAGTTTCTCAAGGCCAACATTAGTATATGAAAATATATTTTATCTTAGAAAGAGAGTAGGGAAAGAGAGAGAGAGGAGAGCAGGGAGATGGCATAGCATCCCAAAGAAAGAAAAAGAAGAATACCCACAGTTGAGATCAAGTAGTTGCTAAATTTAAGGATTTATTGGAATGATAGAATGACACTGCCAGTTATTATTGGGATGACATTTCTTCCAGGTTCTTTCAGACAGAGCTAGCAAGTGTGTGTGTGTGTGTGTGTGTGTGCACACGTGCGTGCAACTGTGAGAAATTTGGTTCCCATTAGGAACCAATTAGGAGACTTGCAATTCCCACAACTTGGAAAAAAATATTAACTAAAGTTCAATATTTATTTTCAGTTCTTTTAGTCTTATACTCAGGGCATATAATCAAAGTAGTGTGCTCACAAGTTACTTGGGGTAATTTCTTATGTTTTGTCATTCAGTGAGTTTATATTATTTTAAACAAAGCAGTTCTCAAGTGTTTTGTGTCTATTCTATTTTAGGGGGCATCTTTTTTTTTTAATCCTTGTGATTTTATGTCTTTTTTCCAAATATGTAAAATATTAGCATGGCACCAAAACTTAAAGCTATGCCAAAGAAGTAGAATAAATAGATATCCCTGGTATATCTTTTTGAATAGCATTTCTTCCACTCTGTTCCCACCCATCTCCTGCAGGCAATCCATTTCATTGGTTGGGGGTATAATTTTCCAGTGTTCCTTTTTACAAAAATAAGCAAATACATGCCCATCTCCTTTGCTCTTCATCCATACTGCCACCCATAACACTGAGTAAGTATGCAATATACTCACAAGGAGCATAATGCATGGGAAGTAGGCAATGTCAGTAATCACAACCACCTACTTCTTATCTCCCTGGAGTCAATAGACTCCTCTGACTAATGCAATTCAAACCGGTTCTCCCTTTCTCCATTACACACATGCTAACTTTTATTGTTTGTACAATACAGATTTTTACATAGTTTTTTTTTTACTGTATTAGCCTTATTTTTACTTGTTCTTCCTTCTTTTTGCCCTTGCAATTGTATTTTCCCTTTGAAAATTTAATCTCTAAAGATCGATTTGAGTGCCTTGATCATAGAATAACAAACCTTGTCTTATATCCCTGAAGGTCAAGAATCTGGCCATAGTCTTGTCTCTTTAACATAGTTTTAAATGCCAAATCTTAGGACAATTGTGACAGAATCATGTAAAAGTCTTCAAAGTAGAATATTTGATGTCACTTTAGACCTCCTGCAAAGAATCTTGCTTGGCAAGATCTGGAAATCTAAGAATTTTTTTTTTTTTTTTTTTTTTTTTTTTGACATTTCTATGCCTTTCAGTAGAAGGTTTTGTGGTTGACATTGATACACCATATCTTTTTAATTCTTTTTTCCTCACATCTTCTTTTAACATTAAAGGACTTTGAATTTTCTTTAATATTTGTGTTAATATTTAAGAACATCATCTTTGAACTTAACTTTCCTTCCTTTAGCCATAATAATTTTTTTGAAGAAAATGTATTTATGGAATAATTTCACTGTGATGTTGGTTTTAACTTATCCATCCAACTTTGAAACACCTACATATGCCAAATACTGTACTAAGCATTTAAATTATTTCTAGTCTTTCATGTAATCATATCAAGTGCATACAGTATTTAAGAATTGGTCTAGCTGCCAGTGGATGAATGGTACATAAGGAAGTACTTTATATAAAATTCAAAGCTATTCATATACCCAGAAACATACAATCAGAAGTAAATTTATTGCAGATTTTTTTTTTTTTTCATTTAGCAAAAGAAAATGAAACAGTAACAAATAATACTGGTGACTAGATCCCTAGGGAATAAAGATTTTATTATTTTCTTAAATGAAGATCTTGAAAAGAAGAGACAATATCTCACATTTTTCTTTTTTCCTGGCCCTAATGCCCAATGTTTTGCCTAGTCCATAGTTGGAGCTCAAAACAGGTTTGGGGGTTAAATTAAGGAAATTTAATGTGAGTAAAATAAGTTGTTATTGAGTTTTTCTGCGCTTACAAATGTATTTTAAGTTTGCATTAACTTCTCTCACCAAATGATACATACCATCGTACTACTGGGACCATAAAATTTCATTTCAAATGCTTCTGAATTTATGAACTTTTTTTCTTTTTTCAAATAAAAGCAAAACACCTAAAAATAAGACAGGCATGGTTGTAAATGCCTTAGATTTCTTTATCTTCAAAAAGATGTTTTATTTTGTTCTGTATCTTCATACCGTAACAGTCTTGATTAGAAACTGAAGTGCTACAGCAAGAACAATTGTGTAATTAGAAGATAATCATTTGCTCTGGTAATATCTTGAAAGTAAGTGCTTTAAAAAACAATGAAAATTGCTTTGCATTTGATTGGAATGTGTTTATCCTGATTAACAATTTACAAACATTTCTTTCTATCAACCTTCTCTAAAGTCTCAAAAACAGGTTAGGTTCCAGAGGCTTTTGTAGGTAATAAGCATTTTTAATTCTAAAATAATCAACAGTTTATAATGAAATCAATAACCCATTCGATGTGTTCCCTCCATGGCAGGAGAATTGCTTTAAATAAAGCATTTCAGTCTATCTTTAGAGCATTTCCAGAGAAATGCTGAAAGTCAAAGTAATCAAATTAAAAGGTCAAAGTTTCAAATGTGACATAAGTTGATCGATCTTCACTTGCCAAACTTGAGAAAAAGTTTTAAAATACAGTTATTAATATAGAAGAAACAGGTCCATATTTATGCTTGAGAAAGACAGCTACAGAGTTATTATTAATACCCAATTGCCTGTCATTGAGAGCATCCACATCGCAGGACAATTTGATAATCAGATTTGTCACAAAAGAAATAGACTTTTTTAGAGGGAAGTCATGATGGGAGTGAAATGGTTTCTTTGCAAGACATGTAAGAGAAGTTGAAATAAAATACTTGTAAATTGCAGTGGTGAAAATATTTCCAGAACTAGAGTTCTTGAGCTGAAAATTTTGATGGAACTTATTTTACCTATAATACTCATAAATTCACTGAGACCTATGAAGTGCTTCTACATCCACCAAAAATGATACACATTTCCCCATTTGAGATGTTAAAAACTGGAGGTTAAAGGCATTGTGTACAATGGCATATACAGGATTCAGTGCTAGTCATGGTTCCAGGCATCCCTTTCTAAGACTGGGTCTGGAACATATCCCCTGTGAATAAGGAGAAACCACTGCAGGGCCTTTTAAGAGCAAGCTTTTAAGAGTAGCAATGTAAAATTAGTGTTGAATAAAATTTCCTTTTTTTTTTTTTTTTTTAACCTCATTTCCATGAAAATGCATCAGGTGATAATGCATTTGGTGTTTTCCACAGATGTAGTTACTTTTCAATGAATACTTTAGTTAGGTTTTCTTTTTTAAATCATAGCTGTGTACATTGATATGATCATGGGGCATCATACACTAGCTTCATAAACTCTTTGACACATTTTCATCACACTGGTTGACATAGGCTTCCTGGTGTTTTTTTAGTTATTGTGCTAAGACATTTACATTCTACATTTACTGAGTTTCACATATACCCTTGTAAGATGCACTGCAGGATTACACCTGAGATTTTCTTTTTTTGTGTGTCATGCCCCAAAACCTTGTGAATCAGATCAGATGTCTGTTAAATAACAAACTATGTCATGCTAATTTCCGGTGGTTATTAAGAAGTAGCTTTTAAAATCTTCTTTCTCTTACTGTTCTAATAGAAGTAGGGTTGCTGCATGCAATAAATAAAATTATAAAATAAAATAAATTTAAATATCGTACTCGTTCAATTTGGATGCCCTAGTTAAATTTGAATTTCAAATAAATGGCAAATAATTGTTCATGTGAGTATGTTCCTAAGTTGCACAGGAAATAATTATCCTAAAATAATTACTCATTGTTCACCTGAAATTTAAATTCAATAAGACTTCCTGTATTTTTCCTGGTAATTCTCAACAGAACCAACAGCAAATTAAAATGGTTTGTCCTTGGTGTATGTGATAAACAACAATTAGAAGCAAGGGCAGAATTCTTGAGACAGGAATAAATTGTCCCTGAGTCTGAGTATTAAAAATACTTTGAGTAAGGGATTTTTTTTTAATCTATATAGCTGAAAATCAGAAGCAGTTAGACACTCGGCACAGTGCGATCAACAGTTCAGTGATGTCCTCAAAGACCTGCTTCTCTCTCTCAGTTTGGCTGCCCTCAGCCTTATCTTTCAGTGTGCAGGTTGCTGCAGTAGTTCTTGAATCACATCAAGAAGTAGCAATGTCCAGAGGCAAAATAAATAAATAAATAAATTGCTTCTTTCAGTTTTCTTAAAAGCCAGAAAACCTGTCCTGGAAGCCCTATGAAGACTCAGCTTCATGAGTACATGTCTCCCTCCCACCTCTCCTCCAAACCAGTCATAATCCTGGGTAAGTGGATCAACATTGTAATCTACTCACGACACACCTGCTAACATAGGCAGGAGATCAGTTTCCCATGAGGCATGTGGAAAAAAGCACATATTCCCCCTTCCCCCCAAATAGTTTCTATTGGAAAGGCAGAAGACATTCAAAAAATAATTAAATGTCCAATATGTTCTTTTAGTGTTCTCTGGTATGCAACATTTATACTCTAATTTTGTTTATTTACTAATTGAGACAGAGTCTCACTATGTCATCCTCAGTAGAGTGCCACGGCATCATAGTTCACAGCAACCTCAAACTCTTGGGTACAAGCGATTCTCTTGCTTCAGCCTCCCAAGTAACTGGGATTACAGGATCCTGCCACAATGCCTAGCTATTTTTGGAGACAGGGTCTCTCTCTTGCTAAGGCTGGTTTTCAACTCCTGAGTTCAAGCAATCCACGTGAGCCACGGTGCCCGTCCTCATACTCTGATTTAAATAGGGGACATTTAAGAGTTCCTAGAAAATTAGATCTGAATACATGGGACAGCCAGTGTTATAGAGAAACTTTAAATGTTTCCAATTTCAGTGGAGTATTTCCCAGAAGGCTGTGGAGAGGGAAAGAGGCTACAGTAAAGAGTTGAACTCAGCACTGAATTATAAACAGTTGTAAAGAAATAATATGGTTTTAGTGAAGAAAGGAAAAAAGGAGACAAATCTTTCTTCCTGTGAGAAGTCTAAGAGATCCTTCATGCTTCTCTAGAGTGGACCTGGCTTATTGTCTCTGATCCTATTTCAAAGACACATAGAGCTACAGGGAGCTCGATTTCTCTCAAGAGCAGCATGAAAACAAAAACTCATCTCTAGTGAGATTTTAGTTTGTGTTTACTGAGCGTGTGTGTTTTGTGATTAAAAAACAAAGACAAGAAGATATTATGTCATTACTAGTTAATCTTAAATAAGACTGTAAATTGAAATACACCAGGATAGATTGGGGAAATTATATTCTGATGTGGTGGAAATTCCTAATTTATCTACGCCAAATGAATAGACTTGGGATTTGGAATATGCAGAGCAACTATAATTAATTTGACATATGAATGATCCATTCTTGTGTTTTTTCCTTTCTGGCTTAGCTTAATTCTGAAATTCTTCATACTGCAAGTATGTAGGATTCCATGGCAATCAAATGCTATACAAAACATGGGCTGTTTTTGTGGCCTGGTGATGCTAAAGCAAATAAGTGATTAGGAGCACAGAATACAGAGTGCAAGTCGGGACACACTTACCTATCCTGCAATGCACTCATGTACACACTCTTGAGAACCCTTCCATCTCACTGCCAAAATGTTAGCCCTTATTATTGAGAATACATCAGTCATGACCAGTGAGGGCAAGGTTTCTGGTTCTGATTTCTGAGGACCAATTCCTTGAGTTGCTATTCCAAGAGTGGAGAGTTCTGTCTTCATCATTTTCGGTGAGATTGAGATGTTTCCCGGGAAACACCAGGAGACAATTAGCCTCATTAAGTAGAATATAAACAAAAGCTGTAACTTTGGAAATTGTGTCAAGTAGTAAAAGCGGGAACTGAGTGATAGAAATGTTTCAATGATAAGTATCAAGAAGACAGAATTCTGGAAGGGCTTTAGAAAGGAGCATAACTCTCAGGTTGTATCCTAAACCCTCCAAGAAAGCCACAATTGGCTTTGGCAAAGGGAGTATTGAAAAACCAGAGTGGATTAATCATAAAGTTCCTGAATACCCTATTTCTCTTCAGGTCTATTAGTAACAAATTTTTTATCTTGATTGTTTTAACATAGCTTTACCTTCTAGTATGGACTGAGTATCTGGAATGCTTATTATATTTTTCAATACAAATTGAGGATTTATTTGGTTTTATTGAGCTTGGACAGTACTCTATTCATCAGAGACAAAAAAATATGGGGTGTACAAGCATAAAAATGTGAAATAATGGTATCCCATCATGGTTATTCCACAGAATGATTTCTACTTTCAGGGAGCTTATATTTTTGTAAAAGTAAAATTATTTTATATTTATAATTACAGCAAGGGAGAATGAATTTTTTTATAAAAATAGAGAGAAAGTAGACATTCCGATGTGTTATTAAATATAAGATGGTCTAAAAGTATGTGGGGCTTTCAATGATGCCTTTATAAAGGACCTGAAGTTTGAGATCGCTGTGAAAGGAGCAGGGAACTAAGGTAAAGAATATAACTTAGAAAGAAATGTGAGAAGTATGGGAGTGTGAAATAATATGCACAGATCTGTAAATAGTATATTCTGACTGGATTGTAAGGTATGGGGCTGTTAGGTGGACTTACAAGGCCTTTCTATAAATCATTTGAATGATGATGAGATTATGAATTAAGTCAGCTCCTGAATGGACAGGGGAAAATGAAATAAGATGTCAATGAACAAGTCTTGGTCACCAGATAAATATGAAAAGTGAGAAAAATGGTAGATTGTTAGGATTATTTAGTAAATTTTTCCCATTCTCTTTCCAGGCATGTAACCATTTTTTCACTTTTTCATCTCCATGGAGTAGGGTGTGACACTTTGACGTGCCTTCAAACATGAGCAGAAGTGATGTGTGTTGCTCCCAGGTGTCTGTGTGTAAAGCAATTTGACATGGTGTTTTCCTTCCCTCTGGCTATTATAAACAGATAGATCCTGTTAGCTCAGACTCCCAAACACTATAATGAGTAGAGATCCAACATAAAAACCCCATGTTGACCACTTTGCATTAATAAGAAATAAACTCTTAGTGTGTTAAACAGATACAATCTGGTAACTGTTATTTTTCATGGTGCCATTCACCCTGATCAATAACCATGCTATTCAATATTCCAGAATAGATAACTTATTCACCAGGACTTGTTTGGCCTATGTGAACTCATAAATTTATTATTTAAACTTATTCCATTCTTGGATTTAGAATGTGCACATATAGACTCGGTGCCCGTAGCACTGTGGTTACAGTGCCACCCACATACACTAAGGTTAACGGGTTTGAACCTGGCTGGGTCCAGCTAAACAACAATGACAACTGCAACAAAAAATAGAAGGGGGTTGTGGTGGAAGCCTGTAGACTTGGGAGGCTACTTGGGAGGCTGAGGCAAGAGAATTGCGTAAGCCTAGGAGTTTGAGGTTGCTGTGAGCTGTGACGCCACAGCACTCTACCTAGGGTGACATAGTAAGATTCTGTCTTAAAAAAAAAAAAAAAAAGTGAACATATTGTGACTTCTGAGGGAGGAGGAGGGGTTGAGTGCTCTCATTGAATGGGCACAGGATGAGGGTGGTTCACACACCTTTTGTGTGCAGGACATAACTACAAGACAAACTCTACCTAATTCAAATATTTTGACCTGGTTGCTTGTATCCTTGCATTAACCTGAAATAAATTTACTTATAAAAAAAAGACTTCTGTATATTAAATCTTGTAGATTTGCTGGTTGCTTTTTACGGTCACTGTTAGATCACCTGGATAGAAGAAGAAAGCAGAATATAACAGTGAACATCACTGGCAAGAGGATATTTGAAGAACACAGTAGCAATAAGCACACCAAGCAGATCTTTAAGGACCACTGGATTCACATTTTAAAATCGCAGTCTTATTTGAATCTGTAATGCAAAACATAGGACATATGTAACACTTTCCAAGGAAATACAGAAACATGCTCTATTCTGTTGGGAACATGACAGCCATTGAGGTACTCATAGTTAGCAGAGAGTTGCATCTGTGCAACAAATTATTGTTGGTGTCTGCAATATAGGGGTCAATGAACATAAAGAGAGCTGTTGAGGAATGTGTTCTATAGTTAGCTTTTGTTCATCTGTGAGTTGTGAGCTGTCTCTTACTTGGCTGGTTTCCTTCTTTGCAAGAACTTTTTGGACCTGAAGATGAGTCTGTGAGAGCAGGGGACTTTGTCCAGGGTGGCAGGCTGTAACTTAGCTTTTACTGAAGACTGTTTCTCTAAGAGCAGTCTTCTCCCTGAAACTCTAGGAAAATTCATAAGCTGGGAAAATCATCTGTCCCGTAAACTTCTTCAGGGTGTCAACTGGTTACATTTACCATGACTAATTTGTGTTTACTAAGGCAGCATCATCATTGTGACTACATAGACTCTTCCTTGTGTTGTTTCAGGCACGCTTCCACTGTATTAGAATATTATTGTTTAATCTTTATTTTTTATGAATTTGGATAGAAGAAAATCAATGGAAAAGAAAAGACAATTTAGTAACCAGTTGACATTAACCTCTAGGTAGCCCTCTTGAGGTTCACTCATAAAATAAGAAATTTTTACCACTCATCCTCATATAACTATACATCTAAAATAAAAATGTAAGTTTTATTAGGCAATATTTATTCTTACTGCATATTATACAGTCTAATATCAGATATAATGCATGGGTTTAGGTGATCTTCTGTTCAGTTCATTGTCATGTTATTTTGGAGGGAAGTGGGGAAGGAAATGATTACCTACCCACTGAGTGCTTTTGAGTTATCTAAATCTACTTGGCACTGCTGACATCAAAAAAAAAAAAAAAAAATGCTTAATTCTCCTTCTAAAATGAACTTTTACAGAATATTAGAACTTTTAGTCATTTAATTATCTTTGGATATGGAAACTCTGGCAAGGTGACAGGGTTACTGTTGCTGTTATTTTTGCTTTTAAGTGTTACTAGTGAAAATAAAGTGGGGATCTCACAAGTAAAGCCAGTGCTATATAGTAGACTTAGAATAGTAAAAAGAATCCAGAGCCATGAGATTTGTCAGAAATTCCAAGTATGATGTCTGGGCTCTCTGTTTCCCTTTTACATCCCACAAACCTTTACAGCCTAAAACTTGCATCCTAAGACCTATTTTTCAAACGTGTGTCAAAAAAACAATAATGACACATAAAAATTATTTAGTAAGGCTGGGCGTGGTGGCTCATGCTTGTAATCTCAGCACTTGGGGGGCTGAAGTGAGTGGATTGCCTGAGCTCATGGGTTCAAGATCAGCCTGAGCCAGAGCAAGACCTCATTTCAAAAAATACCTTGGCCTTGTGGTGGGTGCCTACAGTCCCAGCTACTAGGGAGGCTAAGGCAAGAGAATCACTTGAGCTCAAGAGTTTGAGGTTGCTGTGAATTATGACACCAGGGCGCCCTACTGAGGGCGACAATGTGAGACTCTGTCTCCAAAAAAAAAAAAAAAAAAATTATTTAGTAGGTCATCATCATAATTTTTTAAAAGAAATATAAAAAAAAATGCATTACCTATCATAAGGTAAACATATAATGAAATTTGTATTTAATAATAAATACATACATACATATGTGTATATACACTTACAGATATATACATAATTGATCATAATGTAAAATATGTTATTAATGTAGGAAAGACAGGTAAGAAATAAAAAGTTTATATTTCAACTCTTTCTTATATGTGACAAATTATTCTAAATGGATGTGTGTGAAGTCATTTAATTCTCACATTTTGTTGAGTATTATTTTCTCCATCTTACATGCTGAAGTACAGGTAAATTGAGTGGTTAACTGACTTTGAAGAACTATTCAGAGTTAGGCAGTTTTTCTCCACAGGCTGCTGTCATGACCTATAAGCTATCTGTACTGCTCTCTAGAAACATTGAAAACATCAGTGCAGGGTACCATTAGCATAAGGCAGGAAGGAAAATTTTGTCAAAAAAATTAATATGGAGAATGCATCCTTTGGACAAGGACAAAGAATTCCAGACACGTAAAATATGTATGAAAGAAGAGGTGAAAGAAATTGAAAAAGTAGCAGGTAGAAACCCCATTGTAGACAGAATGAAGTACGTAAAAAATGTAAACAAGGAATTGCTTACTTAATTTACCTGATAGAAATCAATCCATTCTAGACAGTCCTGTTGCACACACCAGCCCGTACAAAGCACCTTGGATGACCTTGGCTTCCATTTAACTTGGGACTTAGATTCTGAAATTTACACTTCCCCTTTTTTTGGGAAATACTTTTATAATTGCCTAAATTTCAGATTGGGAAAAATCTGCCGAAAAATCTTCAGAATGGAGAATCACTCTATATTTCTCAGTTCAATTTCCCCTTCATGCTTTATTTACTCCATTTTAAACATCTCGGTACCAACCATTATTGGCTTCTCTCTGGCCAAACTAAACAAATCTAAATGTTTTCATACGAGTTTATGAGTCACCCTCCTTCTGACATTTAATCATTATGATGCTGTCCTTGGAACACGGCACCCCAAGGGCCACTGCTTTCTCTGCAGAAATCCAGGTATGGTCGATGCTCTCCGAGTCAACAGTCTCTTGAGGCTCAGACCCTGGGTGCATATAGGAGGGAGGAGCCTGCGGATGAGCCCGAGGAACCGGCACACTCTTGGAGGTCCCTTGAGACTCTGGGAAGATGATTCACCTTTAAAAAGATTCCACCCTTTAGCTCTTTCCCCTGAGCTCCGGAATTTCTAGCTCCCGTAATCTGAGTGATTTTTAACAGATGGTTTTGCCTGTAGAATCTCTCGAAAATGTCTCATTTATTTTACCTCATGAACAAGAAGGATAACTTCTCTCTTCTGCAGATTTTTAGAGATTGAATTAATTACCCTATTAGCAAAAACTGTCACATTCACATCTACTTAAGAGACAAATTGAAAACACACACGCATGGACACAAACACGTCCAGATACAGAGAGTTGGGTCTGTATCAATTTTTTAGTATAGAAAAAACTTGCTGAAATTGCTCTTTAAAAAAAAAAAAATACATTTTCATTCTTAGTCCCGTCAAGAATATAATTGCATTTCATTGTGCTTTTAGAGATAATGACGAAATAAATATCGTCTGACCTGAAAATGCAGCATTTCTTTTTTCAGAGAGAATTTATGGGAAAAGCTGAAACTCTTTGGATACCAAGATGTAATAGAAACAAACCACATTACTTCATAACAAAAAGCATAGCAGCTGCATTTGCAAAGCCGCGGCTGCTGAGACTGTGGTTTCCAAGAGGTTTTTATTCTAAACACTAGGGGGCACTGGTGATTTACTCAACTCTTTCCGTTCTTGGGCTTTAAAAAATTCAATGTGTTGCCGGCATCTTTTCAACTTCCAATGGGCAAGAATGAAGTGGAAAATAACTGTCTAGAAGTCCGTATTTTAAGAAAGAGAAGTTAAAAATATTCTGTGTAGAACATATCAGGAGAAGGAAAATAAGTGACCAATCTCTTCCGTCCTTGATGGTCTTCATACAGAACTTGTACTGGGTTTAATTGTCTACCTTGTTAAAGCTAATGCCAGAAATAAAGTTTGCAAAAAGAAGATGGTTGGTTCAAATCCTACATTTGAACACACTATTTTCCTTTTAATTCTTATTTTTAATCTTGTGTGATGTCACCAGTTTCTATCAGAAAGACATTTGGGCCACAAACAATGCTAAAATGGAATTGTTCATTTGAACATAATGAGGTTAGACAAAAAGGATTTTAAAAACAGGGACAGTGAGAATGTAAGCCACCTTCAAAGACAGAATTTAAAATAGAGGAGCAGAAACTCTAGTTTTTATATATTTGTATGATCCATGCTCTAGATGCTTTGAGGCAGGAGGAAAAAAATAAACAGCCAAGGTAAAAGCAACTGAAAACAAATTTAAAGAGACACCAATATTTGATGTGAAGCATTGAAGTGAAAATAAGCTATCTATTAAAAGCATTGCCAATAAATCAGGTGGGACTAGGGTACTCAGAGTTATAATAACTATAGACCACTATACAACCTGCTTCCTCCATAATTATTTTTTCCATTATAGTTGTTCTAAAAAAATCCATTTTATATTTTCCCAAAGCTTATAGCCACAGAATTTAGGGAGGGAAGCCAATTTTCCTTTCAGAATCTCCTCTTACCCAAATATGTTGGTTATTGCTGTCCGCACAGAGGAGAGCATGATAGGGAGGGCACTGCATGTTCTCAAGACACTTGGGGAAGCCTAACAGTGGCCCACGTTAATTTTCTTCTGCTTTACTGCAACTCCCTTGACAGACTACTTGATCCTTTCTCATTCTTCCCTTGTGTCACAGATAAATGTAAGTCTCCTACACACACTGTGTGCTACGATGGCATCTGGTATGTGACGGCCAAGTCATATACAACCACATTTGTCCAGTTAAATAACCAACTCAGCTCCAACTGCAGGTTTATCTTCTTTGCTCAGGCATTACCTTTCTCTCTAATAATTTAGTTTCTCTCAATCCCAGTGAGCCTCCTTTGGCCTAAGGGTTTACCTCTTTTACTAACTTGTTTCTGTTTCCCAAGAAGATGACCAGATTGTTCACTGATTTTAAACATTCCTATGGTGTCAGGAGAGGAGATAACTATTGCTTACCAAAAATGATCTTAGATTAGCTTAACCACTCAGAAGCTCTCTCCATTTGGAAGGAGGATGGAGCAACTTAACACTACATGATTATATTAGCAGAAAAATTGCCTTTCTTCTTATTGCAAACAAATTATCCTCTGACTAATCTGATAAAGAATCCAATATTAGTAAAATGCACAGGGAATTAAATCTGAATATATAATTGTTTTGTTTGTAGAACCCTTTCCTTTTGGTGAGTTTAGATTTTAAAATGTACATGCATATATATGTGTGTATATATATCATTAAAGACTTGGAGAGAATGTTGTTGGGGATGCAAAGATCAATGTACATAGTGAGATAACTATGTTTCTTAGAGAATTTTGTATTTCTTTTATAAAGTGTTTACCCATTTATTTTATAAAATAAAAATCCTCATAACTGCTTTGCAACCCTCTGCATATTCTTTTACATTTTTATGCTTACTGACTCCTATATACATAAATGTTTATGACAGGAGAGCATTTTTATTTTTTTTTCTGAACAACAGCTAATAAATTTTGACCCATCTTTGTTTGTTTGCAAAATTGTAAAATGACCAGAGCTTAATTTGTTACAGTAAAAAGTAGAATAGGTTATATAAAAAGCTGTCTTCCTTTTTAAAAATTTCTCTTCTTCAAACAACATTAACTTTATTTTAACTTTGTACACTTTGTGTGTGTGTGTTTGTGTTATAGCTATTATGACTATTTTATATATAGTCATATATATGAAAAGTATATGTGAGAAGCACATAGGATAAGTGGGCACACACACACATATTTTTAAAGTTTTATGTTATATAGTCTAAAGAACTTTACCTTTCCTTTAAAGAATTCTTTGCTATTTTATTTAAAGTTCAAATTCTTTATTGAGATTTTTATTCTGAGATTAACTAGTCTAGGAATTGGGGCCAATTTGACTTTAAATTATTCTGTTTGCTATGAAGGATTGCTAGGACACGTTGAGCAATGACTTCTTTGGTGAAGGCTGCTCCACGGAAGAAGGATAGGATAGAAAATTCTAGATCCCCTAATCACTGTTTGGAAGAAAGCTACCAAACAGCTTGGACTGTGATAGGAGGTAGAAATAAATATTTATGTTAAGTTATTGAGATTTTTAGGGTTATTATAACATTAATTACACTAAATCTTAGACCCAGTACAGAATCTAATAACATCTAATAGAATCTAATAATAGAATCTAACAGAATCTAATAATAATTTAATACCATCTTAATGGTATTAAAGAATAATCCCAAGATGTATTGTATTAGAAAAACAAAACAAAACATTTCATGTCTAAGTAAGTTGGGAAAAAAATATGTACTGCATTTCTCTCTCAAAGAGTTACAATATACAACAACAATTTTAAGGGTCTGAAAATTCCTACAGTTAAAACCAAATGTCTGTTTAACTCCATTTAACTCAACACTTACCAAATATATACAATCACACAGATAATAGGACTGACATTAAGCTGGTACAAAATGGTGTAATTATACTAGTTGTTCAAAATATTGAAATTCTTTTATTCTGGTTTGTAAATTAACATTGCCCCCAAACTCTCCAAATAGCCCTGCCTCCACTGGCCCAGCACTAAGGTAACCTAAGTGGATGCTTTTAGTGAGCTGTTTCTGTACACACCAGCCAATGAGCTAGCCAAAAAACCCTACCATGTGAAGTAACTCCTCTGTCTAGAGAAGCCCCCCACTCTGTCAAGAGAAACAGGCATATTTAATGCCCCTTTGACCCCTTGAGGTTTAGTTTTCCACTGTAGGTAGCTATTTCTCCAAAGATCTGATCACATGATCTTTCATACTGGTGACCACTTATTGAAAATTATATCCCCCTGGACAGGTGCCATGGCTCATGCCTGTAATCCTAGCACTCTGGGAGGAGGCAGATAGATCTCTTGAGCTCAAGTGTGAGCAATAACCAGACCCCTTTCTCTAAAAATATCCAGGGTTCCCCTTCTCTACTGAAAATAGAAAAACTGAGGCAAGAGGATTGCTTGAGCCCAAGAGTTGGAGGTTGATGTGAGCTACGACACCATCTGCACTCTACCCAGGGCAACAGCTTGAGATTCTGTCACACACACAAAAGAAAACATAACCAGGATTGTGCTGCATGCCTATAATTCCAGCTATTCAGATGGCTGAGGACTGAGGCAAGAGGATCACTTGAGCCCAGAAGTTTGAGGTTGCCATGAGCTATGACGCCATGACACTCTACCTGGGGTTACAAAGTGAGACTTTGTCTCAAAAAAGTAAAAAAAATGAGGGACTTTCCCTAAAAAATACAAACATTGTAACCTAATTCTTTGTACCCTCAATTAACCTGAAATAATAATAATAAAAAAATTATATTCTCCAAAATAGTTCCTCTTCTTCACAGAACCACCAGCATTTTATTTTCTGTTGAAACATAGACATCTTAAGAAAACCTAACTTACTGACTTGCCAATAAATATTGAAAATAAAATAAGCCTATAATTTATTTTTAGTGTTCAGATTGATTTGACTTGTGTGCAATAGGAATCGTGCAAATTTATATTTAGTATACTTTAGTATATTTAGCATTAGCAGAAAGTCCAGTCTGCTATCATACCACAATTCTCTTCTATACTCATTAATTTATTCATTCATTGACATCATCAACAAAAGACTCAGTGACTACTTACCACATACAAATAACTGTAGTTGTGGCTACAGATGATAAGATATCTCAGCCATGATTATGCTGTCAAGATCTACTTGTTTATCTACCACTGCCAAGGTCACGTGGTATATTGAGTATAAGGTGATCTCAGAATTACAGAATCTGTGTGGCCCAAACACAAAGTGTATTTTCCTGACAATATGTTCCTCTTTATTGTATATTTATACATTATCTTAACTACTTTTACTTTCCAATTTATAAGGGATTGAATAACAGAAGACGTTAAAAATTATATTTTATGTATGTCATTGCATTGTTTTGTTTTTTCTGTCTTCGTACTTTCTCTAACAAGTCCACATATCTTTGGAAAGTATTCATTAATTAAACAAGTTATTTTCTTATTATGATTTGGTAGACACTGATTTACTGTTATAATTTTTATCATGTACAGGACTTTTTAGACTATGGCACAGAAATTACATAAATTTTTATTTCATAATGTAAGTTGTAGGAGAATGTTGTGATAGTCACTATTCTTAGTACCACTTATAAATATACAACTAAACCTTGTTTGAAATTGATGAAGTCTTTGAACATGGTAATTACCAATTTCAATTATTTGGAATGGTTGACCAAAAGGATAGCTCACCATTTTCAAATAGTTATTATAGCATATAAAACATTTCTAATAAGTGCATTATTAAGGCTTAACGTGAAAGTGTCTGTAATTCATAGGGACACAGTTAACCCTAAGGTAATCTTAAAGAAGACATAAGAAGTCTGACAATTAAATTCTTGAACTCATCCTTGGAAATGTGCTGCATACCTCTTTGGTGAATATCTCTACAGTCACCTTTGAGGTACTCCCCTTGGAAAGCTATGCACCAATGCCAGTGCCTAGTCCAACCTTCAAGCAATTTTGGAACTGTTTCTTTAGAATGGCCATTAGATCTGTCCTCATATTACTCTTGATGTCCTGAATGTCATCAAAACATCTACCTTTCAATATTTCCTTTATCTTCATGTAAAGAAAAAAGTCAGTGGGGGCCAGATCAGGTGAGAAGCAAGGTTATTACAATACAGTTATTTGATTACTGGCTAAAAACTCCCTTATAAATAGTGCTGTATGAGCTGATACATTGTTATGATGCAAGAAGCACACCTTTCTTATACGAAGATTTTCAGTTAAGATTTTCCTATTTTTCTGTCTATGTTTACTTAGTCTGCTGTGCTTCTCATAGCCAGTAATTTTGAAGCACAAGTCAACAAATTTTTGCAATATTTTCATCCTTTCTGTCCATTACTGGCTACTCTAACTCTCTTCAGAAATGATGCTTTCTCTCCACTCAGACAAATGTTTAATTCTTTTGTACAAGCCTTTTTCTTCAGGTCATTATGCCCATAAACTTGGACTAACACATCCCTGATTTCACTTCCACTCTTGCCAAGTTTAACAATCAATTTAATCTTGTTCATTGCTGGAATTCAAGCCCTGACATTGCCATGACAACACACAACAACAATAATGAATGGCACTCAGCCAGAAACTGCTACATGTCAACATGAACACAGCTGTGAGACACTGATATATCAAGGTTATGAAACTTTACTGAGTTGTTTGCACAGTGCTGGCAACATAAATGCACAGTGACTTGCTCATGAACTTAATTGTCAGAACTTGTAGCTTCTCATTTCTACCAGGCAACATAAACATTACAAAAAGATAGTGATGGAAAAGGGATTTCAGCAAGATAGCCAAATACAGTTGCCTGGTACTTGTCATCTCACATATAAAAGAACCAAAATAATAAATAAATAACTATATTTTGACTGGAGTGATTGGAAAGTTATTCTGAAGATCACCAGGTGTTTGGCAAAATGTCTGTGGAGCACAGAAACCCTGATTAGAACCATAGAGAGGGAAATAAGGCATCCTGCCTATACCACACTGTCTTTCTGTCAGTATTGGCTACTCCTTAGAGGAAATGTAAGCTGGAGATCACCAGCCAGAGATCCTCAACCACAAATGCCAGCAATCATTGCCATAGGAGAGGTCCCCCATCTTCACAGGCCAGAAATCCAGTTTAGAATCTAGCTGGGAGTACATGCAGTTGCACTGTGTCAGAGTAGGAGCCCACACTGAGCACCTTCAGTCCCTACAACCCAAAATGCTATGGCATAGTGCCATGATGCAACTGAACCCAATGTTAGCATATGTTCTTCTCTGGAGGCCAGTGGCAACTAACTCTCTCCATCCTTGCTGTCCCCACTATCATTCTACCAAGTTTACAACACTATGACTCCTTATGGAACCTACACCAGATCACTAAACTGAGCCCACAGTGCCCAAACACATGCAGCAGCACATCCCTTTAGACAACAATCATCCCTGCACAGTGGGGAAGCTGTCAAACAGTAGCCAAACTACCAACCTCATGTATACCACACGTAGCTCAACAGCTGCTCCAATAGCAGTCCTAACTCCCTGGACAAACTACCACAGAACCACCTGGCCCTGGCATACCCATTCATACCTCCACTCAGCCTGATAATTTGGCAATGACTCTGCCTTCCCAGACAGATCACTGCAAAGTTTTTTGACTCTACTTCACCTACACTTTTTTTGCCGAGCTTGATGTCTCATCTAGCAGTATTCTGGCCTTACCAGAGAGACCACCATGGAGCCTCCTGGCTCACTGTGGCCACCTGTGCCCAATCTCAGCCTTACAGCCAGCATTGCACCAGCTCTTACCTCCACAGAGCCCAGCAAACAGCCTTTTGGACTCACATATCCAGCCCACAGCCAGCCAGCAACTCTCATTCTCAGCAAAACTAGACCACTGCTCTTACAAAATCCTGAAGCCTACGCCACCGAGGCAATCACAAACATAAGTGATGAGGATAATTGCTAAAGAAGAAAACTACAAGAAGATTATGCTACTGAGTTCACCCAGAACCAAAGCTAATGCACCAAATCCAAGGACATTCTAGGACCCACCTATGGGAAAAAGTTCTTCCCTATGAAAACTACTCTACAAAACTGGAAAAGGTTACTATTTCTCTAAATACACAGATATTAATGTTGGGACACAAGAAACACACACATAAATGAGGAAACATGACAGTTCTAAAGAAACACAATGTTTCAAAAAATAGACTCAAAAGAAAAGGAAGTTTAGAAAATTCTTGAAACAAAATTTAAAATAATAGTCTTAAGGAAATTCTGAAAAATACATAAGAACATGGACAAATAATTAAATAAAATCAGGAAAATAATTTATGCTCTCAAAGAGAAATTCAATAGGGATTAACATCATAGATAAAGAATCCAACAGATATCTTGGAGATAAAAAATATAGTGAATAAAATAAAAAATGCAACTAAGAACTAAGAGCCTCAATAACAGACTAAGTCAAGTAGAAATAAGAATTCCTGAATTTAATAATATCTTTTGAAATAACATGATCAGAGAGAAAAAAAAAAAAAACAGAAATAAATATGAAAAAGTATAAAGAAAGCCTATAACACTTATAAATAACCACTAAGAGAACAAATATCTGCATTATAGTTGTTTGGAACATCTAAGAAGAGATAAGATAATGCATAGAAAACCTTGCTAATGAATAATAACTAAAATTTTCTCAAATTTTAGGAGATATATTAAATCCACAAAGCTCAAAAATTTCCATACTGATTCAACCCAAAATGTTTTCCTGAGAGGCATATTTTAATTAAATTAAATAACTTTAATTTAATTTAATTTAAATTAAATTTAAATTTTTAAATTAAATTAAAGACCAAGAAACATTTCTAAAATCTGTACAAGAAAAGCATCAAGTCACATATAAGGGAATCTCTATTAGATTATCTGCAGATTTCTCAGAAGGAATCTACAGGCCAGGAGAGAATTGGATGTTATATTGCAAGTGCTGAAACTGTTTTTTATAAAGACCATCAGCAAAGCTGTCCTTCAGAATTAAAGAAGAGTAATGAGCTTCCCAGACCAGCAAAAACAGTGAAACAGAGAGAATTTATTATTACTAGATATTTTTTTAAAGGAAATTATTAAGTGAGTGCTATTATAGGAATCAAAAGGACAGTAATTGCTATTGTGAAAACACATGAAAGTATAAAATCACTAGTAGAAGTAAGTTCATAATTCACATTTAGAATACCTCAGTGATATAATGGTGCTATGTAAATCTTTCAATTCTCTGGTATAAAGGTTTAAAAACAGTCAAAAAATTTAAAACAAACAGTCAAAAGTAACAATAGCTATAATGAGTGGATATGAAAAATATAATAGATAAAGAAGTACATTAAAGCTACAAAAATCTAATTGGAGGAGGGAACAGTCTAGACTATTTTTATAGAACCAAAGTTAATTTACTATCATCTTAAAATTGTTTACTATACTACAAGATTTTTTATGTTAGCCCCATACTAATCAAAAAGAAGAAAATATAGCAAACACATAAATGATACATAGAAAAACAAAGTACAGTGTCATAGAAAACCACCAAACCACAAGGTAGAAAACAGGAAAGGAAGAAAGAGCCAAGAGATCTCCAAAATAACCAGAAAGCCATCAACAAAATGAAAGGAGTACATTCTTACCTATCAATGATAACCTTGAATAAAAGTAGATTAAATTTTTCAATTAAAAGATAAAGAGCATCTGAATGAAAACCATGAAAACCAAAAACTGAAAGCAAGACCCAACTATATCCTGCCTACAAGAGACACTCCACTGTTAAGGACAAACAGACTGATCATGAAAGAATGGAAAAGGGAATATTATATGTTGAAATGATAACCTTTGAATATTTGAGGTCAGATAATTAAGTTTAGAAACTCATACTAGAAAAAGTGCTGAATATTACTGTGGTCACCTTTGAAGTACCCTCCCTTCTCTCCCGGTCATCCAGTAATTATAGCAATATTCAGCAATGAGGTATGTAGGATTTTTTCTAGGATGAGTTCAGGAACTTAATTGTTAGACCTCATGCAATGACAGATCTGATGGTCATTCCAGAAAAAGAGTTCCAAAATTGCTTTGAAGGATGGACCAGGTGCTAGAATCAGTGCATGGCTTCCCAGGGGGAATTCTAGGATGAGTTCATGAAATTAATTATTCAACCTTGTAAATAGTACAGGTTTGCAGATGACCTAATCTTATATATAGAAAACCCTAAAGATTACACTAAAAATCTTGTATGAACTAATAAATTCAGTAAATTTGCAGAATACAAAATCAACATGCAAAAATCAGTAGTGTTTCTATCCGAAGAAATCAAGAAAATGGTTTTATTTACAAGAATTATTATAAGACTTTGACAAAAGAAACTGAAGAAGATAAAAAAAAGAACATTCTTTGCTCATAGACTGGAAGAAATAATATTGTTAAAGCAGCTAAACTTCACACAGAGATTTATATATTTAATATAATTTCTATCAATATCCTAATGACTATTTTCAGAAATAGAAAACCCTAAAATTCATGTAGAACCACAAAAGGCCCCAAATAGTCAAAGGAAACCTGAGCAAAAAGAGCAAAGCTGGAGGAATCCTGAACCCTGACTTCAGAATATATTACAAAGTTATATAACAAAACAGCATGATATTGCTATAAAATCAGACATATGGATCCATGGAACAAAACAGAGAGCCCAGAAATAACTCCATGTATTTATACCCAACTGATTTTGACAAGGTGCCAAAAGCACATATTGGAGACAAAACAGTCTCTTCAATAAATGGTGGTGGGGAAATTAGATATATGAGGGACACTATGAAAGATTTGAGATGCACAAAAATTAAGAAACATAAAATCATTTTGATTACTATATTTTCTCAAAATAACCACCATAACATTCTAAGCACTTTTGGATTCTTGTAAACCACTTTTGAAAACACTTTTTCCCATTCATTTTCTTAAAGTGCTATGAGCTTACTTTTGTAGGTGTGAAAAACTTCTTCAAGGCTGGAGAACCTTCTTCCTTCTGCACATGCGACTTTTTACTGTAGGGAATAGGAATTAACCACATGGGGCCTGGCCAGCCCTGTAGGGGGGGATGAGTCACAATTTTAACCTCTTGAGGACTCCAGGAACTGAATGATGATGTTGGCTGTGTGGGTGGATGCATTGTCATAGTGCAAAATGGTCCCCCATAGTTCTGTCATTGGTTGCTGTTTTGAGGTTTCCCAAAACTTTTGTAGGTGTACTGTTGGATACCACTGAGCAGGAACAGTCCTTTGTTCTTCCAGAGGAGCAGTTGCAACACTACTTTTGGAGAAGAAAGGGGCCACCATTTTCTTTCTGACACTTCAGAGCTGCTTCACTTTTATTAGTGGATTTTCATTAGGAAAAAAAAAAAAAATCCACAGTTGACTGATGCTTATTCTCTGGATCAAAATGATAAATCCCAGTTTCATCTCCAGTAATGATGTCAGAAATGCATCTAGACTTGCCTCTGTAGAATCTGACCAGCATTTTTTCACACCATTCAACACAGATGCACTTTTGCTCATCTGTCAAAGTGTGAGGCACCCATCAGGACAGAACTATCCTGATTCAAAGATAATTATGCAGGATTTTGGACACTGCCAGAAATCCAATCTGTAGGATTGAATTGAATTGATATTGAATCCAATTCAATATTCTTAAATGTCACTTGATTATTTTCACAATTTTCCTCAGTCACTGGGGTTGCCCAATACCCACTTCTCTCCTCATCTTTTAGTGAAGTTCAGCCTCATCTAAATTCTTGAAACCACTAAAAAATTGTTGCACAGGAAGAAAGTTCCCAAAAGCCTGTTGCAAATGCTCAACCCATTAGTTCTTTAACCCACTTTTAAAATCATCGAAAATTATTGCACGTAAGTGGTGTCTTTCCAGCTCCATAGCTGATGCTGACTGAGTGTGGCCAGGATGAAAACCAATGAAGCATGGCCAGCTGTCATCAATCGACTGAGCACTCTGAAACTTGAATCAGTAAATCAGAAAGATGCCACTATCCACTGTATTTACTGGAAGTGAAATAATGGACCATATTATAATGTGTCTCAAAACATTCATAGTAACCTACATATACTAGCAGAAGAATAAGTTAGACCCCCATCTCTTACCATATGCAAAAAATAAACTCAAAATAAATTAAATGCAAGACCCCAAATTGTGAAACTACTAGAAGAAAACATAAATCAAATGAAATGATTTATAACTTTGAGCTAAACTAAGATTTTAAAATAAGACCACAAACTCACAGGAAAGAAAGGCAAATGTAGACAAATGGAATTACCTTAAAACTAAAACGCTTTTTTTTTTTTTTTTTTTTGCAGTTTTTGGCTGAAGCTGGGTTTGAACCTGCCACCTCCAGTATACGGGGCTGGCACCCTACTCCTTTGAGCGACAGGTGCCGCCCAAAACTAAAAACTTTCTGTACCACAAAGGCTACTATTAACAGAGTGAAGAGACAACCTACATAGTGGGACAAAATATTTGCAAACTATACATCTGACAAGTTTGTATGTATTAGTAGAATATACACATATAAGGAACTTAACAGCAAAAAGAAAGAAAAATGCAAATAACCCAATTTAAAAAGGGCAAAAGGCATTCACAAACATTTCTCAAAAGAAGACATATTTGGCTAACAAGTATACAAAAAAAAGAAGGCTCATCATCATTAATCATCAGGAAAATATAAGTCAAAAGCACAATGAGATATCACCTCACTCCAGTTAGGATGGAGCATTAGCAAATATTACCAAGGATACAGAGAAAAGACACTTAAACACTGTTGGCAGGATTATAAACCAGTATAGCCATTTTCAAAAACACTATGGAGTTTCCTCAAAAAATTAAAAATAGAACTCTATATGATCTAGCAATTTCACTACTGGGAATATATCCTGAGAAAATAAAATGAGTATGTCAGAGATAATTGTACTGCCATGTGTAATGCAGCACTATTTATAATAGCCATTGTCTGATCAAACTGTGTCTATGAGTTTATAAATGAATAAAGAAAATGTGGTATATATAAGAAGTCTAACAATTAAGTTTGTGCATTCTTCCTAGAAAAAGTGCTGCGTGCCTGAAAATTACTAACATCACCTTTGAAGTACCATTCCCCTTGGGAAGCTATGCACCGAAGCCAGTGCCTAGTCCACCCTTCACAGCAATTTTGGAACTCTTTTTCTGGAATGACCATCACAGCTATCATTGTATGGCATACAAAACCCACAATGATGAACTCCACTCAGCAAGGCACTACCACATGTTGACACAAACCCAGCCGTGAGGCACTGATATGCCAACATCACAAAACCTTTCCAAGTTGTTGGTACAGAGTTGACAATGTAAGTGCATGGTAGAAAGTTCACGAAGTTAATTATGCTAACTATAGCACTCATGGTCTTTCCAGAAAAAATAGTTCAAAAATTGCTCTGAAAGGTGGACTAGGTTCTGGTATCAGTACATAGCTTCCTCAAAGGAGTCCTTCAAAAGTGACTGTAATGATTAATATTCAGCAATGAGGTATGTAGCAATTTTTCAGGAATGAGTTCATGGACTTAATTGTCAAATCACAAACACAATAGAATACTATTTAGCCATGAAATAAAATCCTGTTATTTATGACAATGACAGATCTTGAGGGCATATGTAAAGTGAAATAAGCCAGATGCAAATAGACACATACCATATGATTCCAGTCATGTATAAGATCTAAAAATAAATAAATAAACTAAACTTTATATAGAAGCAGAGAGTAGAATACTGTTACCAGAGCCTGAGGAAGGGTGAGTGAAGAGGTTGATGAAGAGAGGATGGTAAATGATGCAAAGTTACAATTTGGCAGGACATGTGAGTTCAGGTATTCTACTGCTCTGTGGGGGGACCGTGGTAAACAGCGAAGCATTACCTGTTACAGAACAGCTGGAAGGGAGGCTTTTGAATGTTGTCACCATAAATAAATAATAAATCCATGAAGTGATAGATACATTAAATATAATTATACCCTATAATTATGTACAATTATAATGTGTCAGTTAAAAATAAATAAATATTTTTTTTAAAAAGGGATAAAGATGTAAGGGAGAGGATATGGAGTTATTTTAACATCAGGCCAAGTAAGGAACAAAACCATTACTAGAGACACGGAGAAACATTATGTAATAATAAAGATTTCAATTCATGTAGAAGACAAAGCAATTTTAAGTAAATATATACTTAATATCAATGCTTCAAAATAAAGCAAAATATGTCCACTAGAAAATCTTAAGATATTTGAAGTTAATTATATAGCTCTTAATAATGTATAAGTCCAAAAAGCAATCATAATGGAAGTTTCACATATTTTGAGAGCTTTTGAGATATAGTTCAAGTAGCACAACATTGAATCTTTCTGTCTGAAAAAAAGGTATCAAATCAATGATTTATGCTTCTACCTTACAAATAAAATAGAAAAAGAACAAATCAAACACCAAGGAAGTAGAAGAAAATAAGATAAAATAACAAATCAATAAAATAAAATTCAGAAAAACCATGGAAAATATTAATGAAACTAAAATCTGTTTCTTTGAAGATCAATGGCCAAGAAGACCAGAAATAAAAAATAGAGAATAAAAGCATTCCAAATACCAGTAATTATGAAAGGATGTATCACAATGGATTCTGTGAACATTAAAATGAAAATAAAAGATTATTCTGAAAAACCTTATAACAAAAAATTTACTAATAGCTAAACTGGGCTAATATCTTGAATAACACAAATTATTAAAGTTCATATAACAAATAGCCTTAATAAAACTACGTATGTTAAAGATAATAAATTTGTAGGTAAAATCTATCTCCCTCTTGTTCCTCCTCTCATCCTAATCCATGCTCAGGTAGTGTCAGTAAAAATTCTATCAAACATTTAAAAACAAAACAATGCCAATTCTGCACAAACTCTCCCACGATGACAGCATCACTTTGTTACCAAAATCAAAACATTATAAGAAAAGCGAAGACCATTGTCTCTCATGAACACTGATGCAAACATAATGATCTACTAGTGAATCAAATCCAGCATTCTGTAAGAATAATAACAGCCAAGGGATGTTCATTCCAGGAATGCAAATCTTGTTCAATATTTAATACAACCAATCAAAGGAATCCAATTAATAGCCAAATAAGAAAATCCACATGATCATTTTAATGGATTTTTAAAAAGCATTTGAAAAAATTCAACATCCTTTTGTGATAATCCCTCTCAGAAAATTATACTCAGAATAAACTTTACTCAACCTGATAAAGGACAACTATGCAAAACCAATAGATACTACTGTCATAGTGAAGGACTGAAAATTTCCCCCTAATATCTGGAGCAAGGAAAAAATGCTCTTTCTCATCACTTTGCTTAAAAATAAAATAGGGGGAAAATCATATAGATTTGCAGGAACGTCTTTGGGGACTTCTGATTGAAGGAGGGGCATTGACCTAATTTTTCATTTTAAGAAGAAATTAGAAAGAACAATTAGGAGACTCTAATAAGCCTGAAAAGAAATGATGATGGCTTGGATAAGAGTACTGGATGATGTGGATAAATGATCAAATTCTTGATAGACTTAGATGAAATATACAAGAGGATTTACAGTCAAATATGGTATATAATGGAGAGTGGGATTTGAGAAATGAGCAAAAAGTGATTCCAGCAATCTGAGCCTGCACAATTGGCAGAAGAGGGGTGAAAGAAGAATGTATGTGTAGGATGGTACATGAAAGATTAGGAGCTGAGTTTCAGACATGCTAAGTTTAAAATTACTAATTAGATACCCAGGTGGAGACAATGATTCAATCATTCAATATTTAAGTCTATTTAGGGAAGAAGTCTGAGCTGGAGATAGGAATGTGGGAGTTATTGGCATACAGATAGTTTCTGAAATATAGGACTAGAAACTATTAGATCTCTTTTGCTGCCATTTGAATTTTTACTGGTTCTTTCTAGATTTTATTTGAATAAAAATCCAATTTTTTAGTAAAATTTAATATTATAAAAATTTACTAAATTTTTATTGTTTTGATTTTACCTATTTAATCACTTAAAAACTATTTTACATGTTTGTTTTCCTAGTTTCCTCTTGTACTATGCTTTATACTTTCATAAGCAAGAATAATATCATTCAGCTTTGCATTTCACTGTATTTAGTATATATTAGGTATGCAATAAGTATTTGTTAGATCAATGAATTAACTCAAAGGACTATCAATGAAAACAATTCAGCTATAGTAAACCCTAGCTTTAATCATAGAGTTATTTGTATTTGAAAATAATGAAGGGTATTTAATAACCAACAATGAGGAAATGGTTAGGTAGATTATATTACAAGTATAACAATAGGTTTTGAAAATTTTATTTTTAAGTTTTTAATACATAAGGAAGATCTTCGAATATTAAATATGAACTAGGCAAGCTAAATTATATAAATTTTAGATAAAATATATAATTGATAAATATATTAATAGTGCTTATGAAGTGTTTTTATGTTTAGCATTTTTTCTGTATACTTAATTGCTATAGTGAGCTTGTGTTTCAGGATGGTTTGAGAAATAAGAAACTCAGCTTATTAAGAAATGCAAAAGTTGGGTGGCGCCTGTGGCTCAGTGAGTAGGGCCCCGGCCCTATATACCAAGAGTGGCGGGTTCAAACCTAGCCCCAGCCAAACTGCAATGAAAAAATAGCCAGGCGTTGTGGCAGGCGCCTGTAGTCCCAGCTGTTTGGGAGGCTGAGGCAGGAGAATCGCAGAAGCCCAAGAGCTGGAGCTTGCTGTGAGTCCTGTGATGTCATGGCATTCTACCGAGGGCGGTAAAGTGAGACTCTGTCTCTACAAAAAAAAAAAAAGAAATGCAAAAGTTTACAGGTACAGAAGGTCCTGAGTTAGAGCAATTCCTCCAGTGGCTAAGTGAAATAGTAAGAATCTGGGTTTCTCTTTTTTCTACCTTGCCATCTTTAGCATGTCACTCTTACTTCTTCTTACAAATGGATGTAAAATGGCGGTCACAATGCTAGGATCATGAAAGACTTGGAAACCCCGGCAGGAGAGTACCTTCTTTGTTCCTATCTCTTCTTAAGAACATATAAAATCATCTCTGCAATCTTCCACCAGGCCTTCCCTCATCTCACTGCACATACATAGGTCATTGGCCTACCTTTCACTGAACTGATCACTGGGAAACAGATGAAAACATAAACCTGGCTGAGTTAATTAAGTCATTTGGGGTAGGAAGACTTCTGAATAAAATCAGTACAATTAGATCTATTCAGTTAGTTAAAAAGCAGAACTGGTTGATCAGGGCTAACCGACAGTGTCTGTGGCAGTATGAAAACATTAATTACCAAGGTGAAGTCTTCCTTTTCATATTATTGCTTATTGGCCGAGTAAATCACATCACTGTAACTTTCATTAATTTGTAAATTTTTTTCATTGTTTCTTTTCTTTTCTTTCTTTTTTTTCTTGAGATAAAGTTTCATTATGTCACTCTCAGTAGAGTGCTGTGACATTACAGATCACAGCAACCTCAAACCCTTGGGCTTAAGTGATTCTCTTGCCTCAAGCCTCTGGCATAGTGGGGACTACAGGCACCTGCCAGGATGTCTGGCTATTTTTCTGTTGCAATTATCATTGTTGCTTAGCTAACCCAATCTGGGTTCGAATCCGCCAGCCTGGGTGTATGTGGCCAATGCTGTAACCACAATGCTACAGGCACCAAGCCGCATTGTTTCTTAATATTACTTAAAACAACTTTGTATCTATACTGGACCATTTTTTAATTCCAAAATCCCCAAATCTAGGTTTGTCAGATATTTTCCTAATTTCATTATGTACACTAATGTAAATTTTTACTATTTTTTCCACCTTTGAGTGGAAGTTTAATAAAGTTTTCTTTAAATGTTGTGTGCTTTTTATCTATTAAAATTAGAAAGGCTGGACACCACTATCATTGTTTTTATTTTGATATAGAATTACAAATATATAAATTTCTTAAGAGGAAAATCACAAGTTAGTAAAACCGGACAAGGGCTACAGATACTTAGCTCAAAAATAAAATGAAATACATGCATTTAAAAATATTATATACTTACTTCTACCTGCCTAGATATTTTATTCTTATCTTGAAGTTAAAAAACTAGTAAGAAGTTATTTTTGATTTTCTAATTCTTTTCTCAATCATCTGAGATAATTCTAATACACAATTCTAATCACTGAGGCATTTAGAATCCATTGGTCAGAAAAAGGAAGGGAGGGAAAAAGAGAGAAAGTGTGGAACATCCTGGTGAATGTTTATCACGATAATGTTAAGATAAATGTCCCACAATAGGCATTTATGATTATGATTATTTTATATGGAGGGGTAGAGGGAACAGCAGGTAAACACCTGGGTTCTCTGTTCACTTTTAAAAATGCCTTATAGGTTTCTGTATCCTCAGTCTACTTCCGACACTAGCTTTATCTGAATCCTCTAGACAAAATAATTTTGACTTTCCGTGCAGCATACATCCTCATTAACTTTATTAGAACAAAGTACTTGTGTTTTCTTGTATGGAGATGGTTTCACAAATAAATTCTCATAGTCAACGTAAAAATAACACAAAACCAACTGAAATAGATTAGAAACAATGTTTAATGTAGAAAAGGACTGAGAATTTATGGAGTACCTATTGCATTTCAGACACTATATTTAGCACTTTCTAATTTATAGTCTCATTTAAATCCTTACAGAAATTACGTAGCCAATAAGAAGCTGATTTTAGCAAGTCGAATAACTCAGAGAGTAAATGTAAAGCACTTAGCATAGGCCTGTCACCAAAATACTCAGGACCCCTTTATTAGGAATGTATCTTTGCCCACATTCACATTCATACTTCTAGTTTTAGAAAAAGCCCTTATTTCAAATCTGGTCCTAGCAGATTACAAAACTTTTTTTTTATTCCGATATTCCATGATGCAATTATTTCATGAAACATTCACCTCATTAACAATTATTTTCTCTTTTTAGCATTCTACTGTCCACGTAGATTCACAATGACTACATCTCAAAGCCAGAGTGAAATGTCTGTACAATAGCTCTTCTGTGACAGTGAGACAAAGCCTGCAGTACTGCCAATTTGAATTAAAATGTGCTGAGACTGGTAGTTTTTCTGGTAGTAACAGGATTCAGTGTTCTTCAAGGGGATGTACTTGTTCTTCCTACACATTTAGTTATCTGAGCCTCCCTGTAAATTCCAAGTAAATAGGTAACATCCAAAGTAGTATTTAACCCACTGAATTATTTCTACAATTTAGCTAAAACCTTAGGAAACGGTTGGCACTTTATGTGAGGTAGTTTTAGCTCATTATCTGTTTTGCTGAATTGTCTTTGATGGAAATATCCAAAGAGTCTGCTTCATAGCATTCTAGAGATCATCATTTATACAATACTCTTTCTTCAGAAGCACAATAACAATAATAATGACACTAAAAAGCCGACCCTGGCTTTCTGTTTGTCATATCTCTAGGACACTAAGTTGCACGACCATTTATAAGGACTATTACACATGAAAACCTTCAATATGAGAGTTTAAACAGCAGGTACTCTCAAAGAGGTCGCAATTTATTGGGAAAGCAATGTAATCAACATTTTGTCCATCATTATGCAAATTCCATAGAGAAAGTCATCACTGTCATAAGCCAGACTTCGGTAATGTTGGACTCTTAGGGTTTGAAGGATTGCAGTACCGTGTGAACCGTATTGAGAACAAGGCGCCATGGTTTCCCTAAGGTAAGGTACGTCTGTAGGCCTGACTAAGGCAACCGTGAGCAAGGGGCAGATGAGGAGTCTGCTGAGCCTGAGAAATCTAACTTTTCTAAAAGGGTTAGAAAAGTTTTGTGTGCTTTTCTCTCAGATGTGCCAGAGAGCCGAATGAAATGTCTTTTCCTCTTACATGTTGTCCTTACTTTTAGTTACCGCTGACTCTAGTGGATTCTGCAGACCTGCCCAGCCTGAGAGGGGGTGGCATTGAGTGCAGAGGGAGAAGGCAGTGAAGGCAAATGTGGTTTGGTTCACACTCACTGCTCCACTGACACGTTTGAGGAGTAAGCAGCAATCTATCTCTGAGACCAGCTAGAAGCCGTAGCTCCAGATACTTCAGAACCAAGGAACAATCACTGTCAGAACTTAAGTGATCAGAAATATATGTGAAAGCTGGGTTCCCAAAAGAAGCATATTATACTCAGGTATAGAGGTGCAACCTCACAACAAAGACCCACCCCGACCACCCTCGTGTAGTCTCATATGTGAGACTCACCTCAAAATATAGTCTC
This sequence comes from Loris lydekkerianus, assembly GCA_963574355.1. NCBI lineage: Eukaryota > Metazoa > Chordata > Mammalia > Primates > Lorisidae > Loris > Loris lydekkerianus. Next base: position 41,534 of record CAUYPK010019514.1, read on the forward strand.
CAGGATTCCTGTCATGATAATCTGAAGAATCGTTTTTTTGTTTTTTTTTCCAACCAATTTTTACATTATTTTCTTTTTTATTAATTTTTCATTTAAATCATAACCATATACATTTATGGGGTACAATGTGATGATTTGATATACAATATGGGATGCTTAAATCAAACTGATTAACATATCCATCTTCTCACATATGTATTTTTTTGTGGTAAGACATTTAAAATTTACTCTCAGTTATATTAGTGAAGAACAGCTTTTAAATGAAGACTCCTGCGCTTTAGCAAAGATTTGCCAACATTATCAGAATTCCTGGTGATGGATCTAGGAATATATGCACATAATGAAGCTGCGATTGAATGTTATGCATACTAAGATTTGAGAAATACCATGTTAGGGGATAGTAACCTCGAAGCAGAGAAAAGGTGCTGCTCCTGGCAGTGTTGCTTTGCAGTTGGGATGATGTGCAGGTCCTTGCTGGTCAAATTTTCATGCAATCAGCACTGATGTTGTTCAGTTTTGAACTGCATTTGTTTTTAAATTTTTCATATTGTTACCAAGCTTTTTCACTCTCCAGATTTAAATTTGACCAAAAGAAACCATCTTTAATTTTAGTACTCCAGTTCAATCTGTAGACATTTCTGTTTTTCAGCAGCACATATAGAAAACACGGCCAGATGGGGTAGTTCATGCCTATAAACCCAGCACTTTGGAAGGATGAGGCAAGAAGATCATTAGAGGCCAAGAGTTTGAGGCTGCAGTGAACTATGTTAGTGTCACTGTACCCTAGCCTAATCAACAGAGTGGGAACTTCTTGTCCCCAACTCCTATGCTTCATGGTGTCTCTTAATTGCAACTTTAGCCTACACTTTCTATTATTGCATTTTTTTTTTTTTTTTTTGAGACAGAGTCTCACTATGTCTCTCTTGGTAGAGTGCCGTGGTATCACAGCTCACAGCAACCTCAAACTCTTGGGCTTAAGCGATTCTTTTGCCTCAGCCTCCCAAGTAGCTGGAACGATAGGCGCCCACCACACCTCCTGGCTATCTTTTTGTTGCAGTCATCATTGTTGTTTAGCAGGCCCAGGCCGGATTCAAACCTGCCAACCTTGGTGTATGTGGCCAGCGCCATAACCACTGTGCTACAGGCATTAAGCCTATGATTGCATTTTTAATGTTCTTCTCATCCTCAAAAATATATGTGCATGTGTGCAGGATGTCTTTCAACCTTCTATTCAGCTTAACTGAGTTGTTTAGTAATGAGCATTGCTCCAGGACTGATGGACTGGTTATAATCTGTGACTTCATTGACCCTGTCCTTTCATTTAATATCAAATGGGATTTGGAAGTATGCTGCTCCAGGAACTGGAAGTGGTGTCTGTGACCACACTGAGTCAGATGACCATCTGTTCATAGCAATGCTGTGTCATCCTTCATCTTCCATTCTTGACTTCATGGGTTTATAGAATTTTTGTACTTCAAGGATACCCAATCGACCATATGGCATATAGAAATATTGTCATGCAATTAATTAGAGTTAGAACCCAAGACATGAAACTCCTAGTTCTAAACCCTCTTTACTGTGCAAGTTATTAATTTAATTTCAGGTTTCCGATCAAGGAATTTAAGGACAAGGTAGCATAAGTAACACATTTATTACATAAATTGGATAAAAATGACTGCTATAATATTGAGCTAACAATATGTATTTCCAGGTATAAGCTCATGTGAAACCTCAGTCTTCTACAATACTTGTCAAAACAAAATCTTGCCAAGCAGTTAATAATTGCATTTATGTTTGAAGAATGCAGTCATAGATTTTCTCATTCCTAGATCAGTTTTGATGATGCATGAAGACTTTACATGAGAAAGTCTTACCAGAGTAGTAGAAAGGATCTGCACATGTTAAATACGTCTCCCAGAGGTCCAATCTCCAAGGAAGAACTGAGCTTCATCTCACTATGTGATCCACAGGTAATAAGAAGTGGGTTCAGACTACAAAATATTAACTCATTTTAATAAGCATCGAGTGCCGACAATGTGTGAAATGTGGTACCAAACATTGTGGTGGATTTAGTGACAAAAAAAAAAAAAAAAAAAAAAAAATTCTCTTGCTGAGAAAACTAGCCCCTTCATCAATAACAGAGCTTTGACAACTGTCAGAATATTTTTAAAAAACCATATTACTTTATTAAAGCATTAAATAACAAGATACAACCGCAGACATAACAACTATTGATTATGTAATTTTGAAATGATAACATGCATAAATAGTATTTCAAGATATATACAACAATAGTATGATGATATTAAAATATCTGTGATTTCTTTGGTGTCAAAACTGCAGGTATTGCTGAGGTAACAGTGGTTGATGCTAACGTTTCTAATTGAATAAATGTTAAATTTCAGTTAGATTTTGATGAAAATAGAGAAGTAACATTTTGCTGCTCCAAGTTCATAGATTTCCCTAAATTTCCTCTATAGAGTGATGGCTTGGAGGACTATGGGCCCCAGACACTTGCACTAAAGTTAAATGTTACCTAAAAAAGTCAAGTCCATAGAAGAAGAGGGTGCAACAGTGGTCACCAGAGGATGAGGATGATGGTGGTGAGATGGGGAAAGGGGTGATGTTTTTCAAAGGGTACAAAGTTTTAGTTAGACAGAAGGGATGAGGTCCAGAGTGCTATTGAACAGTATAGTGACTATCGTTAATAATCATGTCTATTTCAACATTGCTTATTGAGTAGATTTAAATGGTCTCACTGCAGAAAGTAGGTATAAAGTGGCAGGTATGTTACTCAGCATGCTTTGATAATTTCACAGGGTAAACATATATCAGACCATCCTATCAGGGTAAACATATATCAGACCATCCTACAATATACATCCTATTGTATCTCATAACTATGTATAATTATGATTTGTCACTTTTTTAAAACAAAATCTAAGTATGAGTGCAGTTTAGATGGGGAAGGGATCACATGGGTTTTGCACAGAAGCCTCAGATCTCCAACATAGTAACTCAGGATCCCTGAACGTTCTAAAGGACTTTTACTTCTTCCACATTCTTTACATTTGACAGTCTTTTCCTCTTTCACTTAGAAGTTTGCTCTGTCTTAGGAACTATAATCCCTGTTAACTATTTTATCTATTTTATGTTATTAGAATGGATACAAATGTGCCTATTCTAAATATATATCCTTGTTACTCTTTTTGAAATACTGCCTCTATTTGGAAATCTTGTCTATAGCAAGCCTGAGGGTAAGGAATCCTGTTCAGACAAACCAGGAAAAATGTTAGGCATCTTTCTCTGTGATGATTAATAAATTCAACTTTGGTTATTTAGTTCTATAGTCATAAATTTCTCTACTTATTTAAAGTTACTTAACCAACCTACGCTTGTTTTAAAAGCATTATTTATACCCAATATAAAAATTGGAGCATATCTCAAATTCATTATACTATGAAAAAGAAAACGTTGCACCATGCCCACACCCCATCAGATAGCAACTTTTGTTAGCCTTCTGTGTATGTCCTTTCAGAATATATACACACACATGCATATGTATTTACATATGTAAACATACATACAGAGGGTGCTAATCCTGTATACTCATTTTAAGAAAGGAGAAAACTGTATTGAAATTGTAATACTTGTGGGCAGCACTTGGGGCTCAAAGGAGTAGGGCGCCGGTCCCATATGCCGGAAGTGGCGGGTTCAAACCCAGCCCCGGACAAAAATTGCAAAAAAAAAAAAAAAAAAAAGAAATTGTAATATTCAATATATATTCAATAACAAAAGATGAGTATGAGTCATATTGAACATCTCTTCTAATTATAGAAGTCAGACGTGACTTGAATAGTACAGACTTAATACAATTTTTTCTATTCTTAAAATGTCTATACAATTTTTGGTACCAGCTGTATATATAGTTTTTTTGTATAAAATATGTCATCACGATCTATAAATAGTCTGACAATCTATTGGGGTCATGGCATTGTTCATTCATCATAGTCTAAATGAGATGTATGTATCTTAATATTTGCATCATTTATTTTTATTTCTCCAAGGAAGGCACTTTTTGAAATGGTAAAATTATTACATAGCTATTGCTTGTCATGGATGAAAATTTCCACCAACTCAGCCCATGCAAGGGAAAGGTCATTGGAGGATAATGTGGGTAAAGAGATGTAGCATGCATTGGAGGGGAAAAGGTCAAGAAAATAGTTTAGAAGATAAGTGGTTAAATTTCAGGAAGATAAAATTAATGTGAAGGGGTAACAAAGCAGCTGCTTTTCTGCTTCAGTTCCTGCCCTGACACTTTGCACCACTAAGCATCAGAGGAGAGAGGAAAGTAGGTTGGTGGTGGCTCCGCAGGTCAGATTTTCATGCCTCATCAGCCGCAGCACATTATCTTCTGGGTGTCTTTGTGATTTCCTTTTTTTTCCCCTGTGATACTCATTGTTGCACTTGTTCTGCACCAGTGAAAAAGTAGCTACAAAACAGATACAGACTTGCACTCACCTTCTCCTACTAACAGTTAACTACTTAGCTATACCTCTGTTATCGAAGACCTTCAGTGAGCTGTGAAGGTCAGTGAACAGCCCTGACTAATTCATTACTACTCAACCTATGTTTCAGGTGAAGCTGAGAGGGTGGTTATAGGATGAAAGGATATTTTCAAGACCAAGTTAAATTAAGAGAGAGAGAGAGAGAGTTTGATGTATGTTTAAGGAGTAATGGTAGCTGTCATTATTTTAGAATTTAAACCACAAATCACATAGCAGGTGGCACTGAACCCAGCTGATTATCAGAAATGCTGAAAATGTTGCTCTTAGTTAGGAACCCACAAACTCGGGGCCTGTGTTTCTATAGATCCTGCAGACAGCTCTAGGCCTGGCAGCCTTGTCACTAAGTGATTGCAACAGACACACTGTCTCAGGAAGGTGAAGAATGACTTTCTATTGTGGGTAGGTATAGCCTCTGTTGTGGCTTTTTTTTTTTTTTAACCTGTTGTTGCATTTAGTTTGCCCTAAAATTGCATACAATAAGAAAGTATTTGCTTAACCAATTATTTACCTAGCATTTTAATGTGCAGATTTATGCTAGAGGAAAAAAAGAGAATGAACTTTAAAATGGGGGGTGAAAATTGTGAAATTTGTAAGGAAGAAAATTCAGTAAAATTTTCCCGGCTTCACTTTATCATGAGTGTTTTATCCACAGTAACAGTTGTAACTTGTACATCGCAAAGTTTTACAGGATGATAGAAAAGAAAGTTGACTTTTATACTAAAAAAAGAGAGATGATTTAATGCTATTTGCTTTGTACAATTACTTTATTTGTACACGTATTTACCATGTTTGTTGATTCAGCCACCTGAGGTCCTCTGTTTTACTGCGAGCTTCCTCAGAATAGGGACAATGTTCTTCAGCCTTTCCATCAGCACTGCCTGCACCAGACCTGTCACCTCTTTTTTAAATTCACGTAAAGATAAAATGAATTCCCAAAGTGTAATGAAATTCCTCTGTGATTTCCACAGTTAGAAGTGGTCCAAATTCCCACATTTGAGAAAGAAGGATTAAGTACTCACAGTCTTATAAAACTATGGCTTGTAAAGTGGATGAGTGTATCACCTTTTTGGCAGTAGGAATTAGCTTCTTCAAGATTAATTCTGGTCACTGTGAAATTGTCCTTCAAAATTCCCCTGGTTTTAGATTAGTAATATTTGCTAAAAACAACCATAATCTCAGTAAGTATGATCATTTTGATTTTAAATTGGAGATTCTATGCTGTTTGTAGTTTATCACCACAAAGCAATGACTTGCCAATGCCACTGAATTCTGTATTAGATATAACATCTTGTTCAATATGTTGAGCAACCATGCCAATTATGGAGTAATGTAGAAAAGAGACAACACAATACTATTCTGCCACTGTGTGTCTGTCTTTCTCTCTTTCTCTCCTTCTTTCTCTTTTAAGGATAAAGGTAATCATAACCATGGAAACAAAAATAATACAGTATCAACAAGTAGAATTAAGTAGAATTAAAATGATGGAATTTAGACTGCAGGACCAGACTTGACTTTTTTCTTGTTGTATGACCTTAGCCAATTTATATCATCTATATTAACCTTACCTTCCTTACGATCCTCATTTGTAAAATGGAAATCTTAGGTGATTATGTTCTGATTATTTAGGAGACTATTGTGAAATTCAAACAGAAGAATATTTTTAAACACTCAGTATACTGGAAATCACTAAGTAAACGTGAATTTAAAGTGGTTTCTTGAATTACGTTAGTTCCCTTTGAATCAGAAAGGAAGAGCAAACAGAGGGAAAGGAGGGAGGGGAGTGGGGCTTTGGTGTGTGCCACACCTTTTGGGCGCAAGACTCGATTGTAAGAGGGACTTTACCTAAAAAATGCAATCAGTGTAACCTGGTTTATTGTACCCTCAATGAATCCCCAACAATAAACAATAAAGAAATGAAAAAAATAAAATAAATAAATAAATAAATAAATAGTCAAATGTTATAAGTATTAAAAGGGAGAAGTCATTATTTTTTGAAGCTTGATGTCATATTACTATCCGATCTGTAAACTGATAGGTCACTGTCATAGTGCAGAGATATGTGCATGTGATACACATTAAAGTGGCCTAGCAAGGGATGGTGGAAAGAGAAAAAGGGGTAGAAGTACCCACTGCAGGATAACGCTTTGCATGGGTTATCTGCATGAGTTCTATAAATTAGATATTGTTCTTGCCGTTAAATGAATTAATAACAGGAACTATGGAGGATAAAATAATGAGAAAAGGGATCACCCCAAAAGGGTCGATAATCTGAACAGAGCCTGTTAAGTACATAATCTCACCAAGCTATAACTGACAGCCCCTGTAAACCTTGTCATAGCTCTTTATATGTACTCTATTTATGGAAGTAGGGTGATAAAATGAAAGGACAAGAGAGAAACTATTTACTAATGGGTCTACCACCATAGAAACCATTGACCTGATGATTTATTGAGGAGAAAGAGGAGGAAACAACTAATATCTGTGGGACAGACACTACATGCTAGGCAGATTCCATATTCATTTGCCAATTATTTATTGAGTACCTATTATGTCAGGGGCTCTGCAAGGCTCTCAGTATACAACAGTAAACAAAATAAACCTCAGTTCCTATCCTCAGGTGTATAATGTCTGGTCATAGAAAGTAGATCTTAAACAATCGTGTTAAATACCTAAACTCTTCACCATAAAGGCTAGGAACAACAAATAACATAATTATTGCTTGCAGTATGAATAAATGAGGGGTTTTAGAACGGCTTAGCTAAGGAAATTATACATAACCTGAGAACTGAAGAAAGGGTAGAAATTAACTAGATGAAGAATAATGAGAAGGCCTATCTATCTAGGTAAAGATGACTTAGTACCAAAATCCTGAGGTCAAAAAGCCTTGTGCGTACCAGGAACTGAAAGGAAGATGACACAGCCAGAACATTGAGAATAAGGGTGAAATAATGCATAACTTGGGAGAGGTAGGTAAGGGCTTGTCTATACATTGATCTGAGTTTATCAACCCTGGCTTCCTCTTCATTTTCACAGAGGGTCTTTATCAATATCTGAATTCAAAATGTTCTCTTCAGGAAAATAATTTCTCATTATTGGTTCCTGTACTCTGTCTCTGATGTGTCCCTTGAAATGTGTTAGCCCAAGGTAGAAAAAGCAGGTTTCCTTTTTCGTATTATTACATTTAAATATAATATTATATTTTATATTACATTTGCTAAATGGAAAGTGAAGTCATTGAACTCTCCTCCATGCTTAACCCAAATACTAGCCCTCTAGTCTAGCCCAGCTCCTAAAAGAAAATGAGATCTAATCAGGCCAGGAGAACAGGGTAGTTCTTTGTACTGTCTTTCTTTGGAGTGAAAAGAGGTAATGAGAAATTGTTGATACAAGTCCCTTGTACAGTAACTTCTGAGATTTCCATAAATAAGACCCTCTAGAAAATGAATTGACATGTTTTTGTATAGTTTGGCCTCAGTTTTGAGTTTTTTGTCCTAACAAGTATACTTCATGCTCACAATTACTTTACTTGTACCCCTCCCCTTTGGTCAGAAGTTTACATATAACATTTTGCAAATTGCTTAGGTCTCTGTACCTTAGTATAGAATGGCAGAGGTAAAATGTCGTTGTTGAAATTTGATCCATTACTGAATGATACAATGTTTTTTTCTGCATGAAAAAAATATTACCATTATTTTTAGTGAAGAAAAGAGAAAATTAAATATACCTGCATATGTCCATTCTTACTACTCCTAAAAAGTGATACTTTATTAAAGATCTTTTTCATTACTTTTTTAAAAGCTCAACTTTATGAAATTTACTCAACCAAGTTCAGAAAAAACAAACCCTAAAGAAACTTATGAAATGGTTATGTTATATACAGTTTTAAAAGGGGAGGGCCAATTGCATTTCATTTATTGATGTAACTCCCAGAATTTAAGAAAACATATATGTTAAAATATCTTTTTTTCTTATTTTTGTTAAAAAAGAAAATCAAAATGCTTTGTAGAAATCACATGTAGAACCAAAACACATTCCTGACAGCTGCCATCACTGGGCCCTCCGTTACAGGCTTTGCCATCATCCCACTTAATGGTGCAGACCTAGACAGTAAATGAGGCAGACCAAATATTTCAGGTACAAAAAGTAAACTCTTTTGTTGTACAAATTCTTAAAAACCTAACAAAATTTTGATATGTAAAGTCTAAGATATAAAGTTCCAGTTGTGATTTGCTGAGCACAGTCTGGAAGCTACTGTGATTATGTGAGATCCCTGAGGTAAGGCTGTGTCTCAGTGACCCTCCTAACCCCAGTATCAGCATCATGCCTGGCATATAGGAGACGAACATTTCTGCAGATCTGATTTGTTTCAGGCAGAGCATATGGAAAATTCAAAGTTTAATAAAACAGATGGCTTCAGAGCCAAGACTATAAGAGAGATTTCTGAAATTGTTTATAGTCTACTTCTTTTAAAAGAAAACAAAGGAATGGGTACGTTACTTATTCTCGTTGCCAGCTGTGCTTGCACAAGGACAGCCATAAATTTTCGGTTGTTTCCACCATATAGAAAGAAAGTTGATCAGCACAATGAGAGATTAGTCTTCCTTGCTCACTTAGAATCATAGAATGTTAAAGTTTGAATGAACTGTGGAGAACATCTGGGATGGTAGTTTTCAAATTGTGTTCCAGGGGACCCCAGAATGCCACAGAGGTGCCTCTGAGCCACGTTCAGAGGATGTTAAACCAGCAGGCATCTGGACACATGCTCCAACATGATTTAGCACATGTTCTTTTATATATCTCATTTATAAAAAAGGGTTTTATAAAATTTTATTGGAAATATGGTTTCAGGTGCTACAAAACAATGCTAACATCTTCTAATTTTACAAATATGGATGTAGAGCCCAAACATTTAAGATGTTGTAAGAATTAGTTATAGGACAGATATGCTGATTCTCAATTAAGTGCACATTCCATAACACTGTTAATACTGGAAATTTCAGGTTCTTACTTAAAGTATCTGGGACCTAATAATTCCTGTAAGTCTAGGGAATGAGGAAGCAGAAGTGGGTGGTATATTATGTTGCTAACAGCTTCTATGTGTGCCACAATAAGCAGCTTGCAAAAGAATTCACATTTAGTGGAGAGAAGGGAACACTTTCACACTGTGGGTGGGACTGCAAACTACTACAGCCTCTTTGGAAAGAAGTATAGAGAATCATCAAAGAACTCAAATTAGACTTCCCATTTGATCCCATGATCCCATTACTAGGTATTTACCTGGAAAAAAGAATCATTTTATCACAAGGACATTTGCACTAGATTGTTTATTGCAGCTCAATTTATACTCACAAAGATGTGGAAACAATCTAAATGCCCATCAACACAGAAATGGATTAACAATCTGTAATATATATTACCATGGAGTACTATTCAGCCATAAAAAGATGGAAACTTTACATCTTTCATATTAACCTAGATGGAGTTGAAACACATTCTTCTTAGTAAAGTACCAAAAGAATGGAAAAGCAAGTAACCAATGTACTCAATACTAATACGAAGCCAGTAGATAAACTAATACAAGCCCACACAAGAGAAAAACTTAATTCAATTCAAGTTGGGGTGAGGGAGGGGGAAGGACGGAGGAGGATTGGTGTGCTCCCACCAAAAAGGCACCATGTAAGGGTGTATGGCAGACCTCCTGGGTGCAGGACATAACTACAACAGGGACTTTACCTAACAAACACAAACACTGTAATCTAATCACATGTGCTCTAGTGTTAATATAAAATTAAAAAAAAGAAGAATCACATGTACTTGTTTATTCTTGCATATTTATGATGAATTACAATGTATTTAAAGATGATAGTCTATTTATTCAGATGAGGAAAAATTCGTTTCAAAGAAACCAAATGGCTTACATGAACCATTTGGGGATACATGGGGACAAAACAGAATTCTTCTAACCATTCTATCCAAGATGCCATTCATCACAAAGCTGGGCAAGGCCTGCTTACCAGTGTCTTGGGCCACTCTACCCCACTATCACTCCTACCAAGGGTAGTAAGTAGGATGCAGCAAATGAGCTAACACATTGATTGGGCACATTAATAAGTATTCTGAAGTTGACTATAGGTTAAGCAGAAAGGAGTCAATGACCATGAGCCTTTGGCACAGGAGGAAGAAAGGGAGACTTGCCTATCAAGTTTTCACAATTTGCGATTAAAAATGCTGAACTACTGAGACTTAAATCCTGAGCGAGGGCAGACTAGCTTTCATTCTGGGTCACATCTCTGGCAGGTTAAACTTGGGAAGCCCTGAAGACACCCAAAGTCATAAAAGCAGTAAGTGCTTCCATGTTTTCCTGGCCTACCCTGCTCTGTGCTAAAAACAGAAGTGGACCTGACTAAGGGAGATTTGATGGTGTGGGAAATGGACTTTAGAAAGGGAAATGAAACCACCCTAATTTCACTGAGGCACAGTGTTTGGGCACTGCTGAGAGGGGCCAGATTCCACACGTTTGAGAAAGCCAGCGAAGCTCACGGAAACACTCTCCCCTGCAATTTCGCCCCAGCTGTTCAAGCTGAGGCTGCTCTTTAAAGTGAAGCAAACTGGTGAAAAAGCTCAAGTTCAGCAGTTTCACTCTGTTGGGCAAAAGCTTCTGTGTAGTCCCAGCCCACGGATTCTGCTACATTGTCCAGATGTTCAGGGCCTCCCGAGCCAGTCTTACAGGGAGCTCCATAAGTAGACAACAAGACTCCACACACACCAAGTCCAGACCAAAAAGGAAGCAATCCATATGGGGCTCTGGGTCCGGGCAGACTGTTCTCCCAGCACTGAACCTGGTCTATGCAAAAACTCCAGAAGGCTCCCAAGCCCAAGTCATCAGAATTCACTTTAAAAACTAGTTATTAGAGTAAGATAAAGCATGTTTACAATGATAAATATTTGGTTGTTTTTTTTTATTTATTTCCTCATTCCTTTTATTCTGAATGCTAACTTTGTCATGGTGGTTATCTCTAAGTTAAAAACAAATCAAAAAGCAATGAAAACAAGTTTGCTATTTCACCTCTGACTTCTGTTTCATTTCATAATATTTATTTTATTCTCCAATATCATCAACCCCAAAAGTCAAAAAAATCTTTCCAATACTAGCAAATATTTTTATGGAGGTGTTTTTTTCCCCAAGATTTTTCTATACCCATCCAATTATCACTACAACTAAATAAATGGCATCCTTGGGAAGAGTTGTGTGAAATATATTTCTACAGCCTCATGCAAATGATTTGCCTTCTGCTCTCTCCAGTCACACTGGAGTTATTCATGTAGTTTACGTGAGTTTTGCAAAAAAGAAAGAGGAATTGACCAGTATAATCATCACTAGGTATTCCCTTTATTTTTTAAGATGTTGACTGAAAAGGGAGACCCTGAATCAAGCTTCAGAAATCTCCATCAATGTCCCCAAAGGAGGCTGCTAGGGCTTGTCAGACACTGAACTCAACATAGCACGTGTGTGCTTCTCCTCCCTGAACACTGGCGTGCAAATGAAACCTGGCCACTTGAGCCTCTCACAATCCAGTTTCTGTCAGTAATTGAAGTATCTGGAAGATAAAAAGAGTCTCACCATGAAATGAAAAAATAATTCCTTTAGAAATATCCATCTTGACAATGACTAAATGTGTGGCCCATGATGGCAAACACTTAGTGAATCACTAAGGAATGAAGGATTTAATTTACAGGACTCCTTGAGGAGGAAGAGGGGAGTTTGCCTTCCATAATGTCCAAGTCTTGGTGACTCATTTTTCTTCTTATAATTCCCAGGTGACAAAGTTCACACAATGGATAGGAAAATTAAATAAAGATCAACCCTAGGTTGTATGAAGCACAGCTTTTGCAGTCATTTTTAGAGAATATTTAGGGAGTGCTAAGGCCTGAGTAAGCCGCTGAAGGCAACAGTTTAGTCCACTGAGATTTATTGCCTCGCTTTCTGACACCAAGTGTTAGAAATTCTCACTGGTGACAACAAGCCTATGTCACCTTTGGACATAGGATAAAAGGCAGAAAAAAATCTGGATTCCCAAAGGAAATTGTTTGGAACCATGTCTATTCTCTGCAGCATTGGCCATAATCTCATGTAAAGATGCATTTGTCTACTTCAACAGGTGTTGGACTTTTAGGCATGAAGATCTTAGCCCACACACATATAAGCTGAGGAAGTATCACAGAATTTAACTGGGAGAACAAATAAAAATTCCATTCTTTTCTTACTTTTTTGTTTTTAACTTTTTAACTGTAAAACATAATAAGTATAGAAAACTACACAAAACTTACATATGGTTTACTGAGTTATTATAAGGCAATTATCTACAACCAACACGAGCAAAAATATAGACCTTTTCCAGCCAACTAAGAAATTCCATTCTTGTACCCCATCTACATTTTGAACACCTCCTTTCTACCAAAAGTAACCACTGTCATTAATTTTTATAGCAATCACTTTTTATAGTTTTACTACATAAGTGTGCATTTCTAGATGTGTTAGTTTAGTCTTGCCTATTTTATTAAGTCCTATATGTATTTTTAAGTATCTTTTAATTCACAGCTTTCTCAGCTATCCCTTTCTTTGCCTTGGAATTTATCCATTCAGGGATCTGGGGCATCTGACCTGCAGAGTTTCCCACAGTGCAGATATTACTAATGGTCATAGCACAGGTCAACTCTGTGCTCTTCAGCCCTCTCTGTTCCCTACAAATAGGCAGCTGGATCCAGAGACTTGATAGGTTCAGGTCTGTCCCTTTGTAAAAACTCTAGTTTGTGTGGTCTTTTATCAAAAACCATGGAATATCTGGATATGTCTCTTTTTATGTTAGCAGTTGTTGTGCTCAATCCTAAATCTGGTAAGTCATTTGGGATTTATAAAACAGTAGTTGTTTACTATTATCAATTCTTTTTCATTCATTAATTAAAATGATTTTGTAAAGAAGATGCTTACCCTCATTGACCATTTGATTTTCCAGTGGTACAGTTCATATTGGAAAGGAAGGATAAATGTTTGATTCTTTCCCTCTATTTGCCCATTCTCAAGACAATGAAATGGTTCTCTAGAATCTTCCAAAGGTAAATAGGTTTTTTAAACACACTTATGTATTCACGCATTTAAATTTATTTTGTAAGTTTTATTCCATTATCTCTTTTGAAACTTAAGTTGTCTGAATAGGAGATTCTCGCAGCTGCTTCCTGAGTTCTTTTGAATAACCCCAGCAGTTTTTGATAGTTTCCTAGGTATATAGTTTAGTAAGAAGTTCCAGATTCATCTAGTACATTTCCTGCCTCAGCCCTGGAATTAGCCGTTTCCCCAAGAAGTATTGATTTCTTTTAACAGGAAATGTTATTTCAAAGCCACCACAATCTGAATGTTAAGAGTGTTCTTTGTCACTAAGTTGCTAATTCTTTCTAGGCCTCTCCACTGAGCAGAAATAGGAAATAGACAGACATAAATATCTATCTATACATTTGAAAAACTTCATGAGTTCATATTGTTATTTCCAATTTAAATTCAAGAATATAAGCCTTTTCATTCCAATCTTTCAATATTACAATATGTATTTCCTTTCTTTCACACCAACAATTCTAATTTTCAAAGATACATCAAGAGATAGAATTAGAAATCACATAATTACTTATTTGTTCTCATATTATATACATAGCTGTGTAAGAATAATAATACTAATATTACCACCATCAAGATAAGTAATGAGAGTTTTTAAACATTTACTTTAACATGCTAACCCCATTTGTATCCCCATTTTAATAGTTATTCTTGGCCTTTTTATGAATTTACTGCCATTTAATATATATTTGATCCCATTTAATCTATAAGTATCTACATTTTTAATGATTACCACCAGTTCATATGCCAATGTCTCATGGTTATGTTCATTGTCTGACTTCATTCTCCAGTAGACTTCTCAGAAAGATTTCACAGGAACAGTATTCTTTGTGTCATTGTATGCTAAAAGTGATCTGTGCTCTTGGTACTTACAGTTTTTCTGGCTATAAAAATCTTTGGTTTACATTTTCTTTCCTTGAATTTATTAAATGTGTTACTTCAATTTCTTTTATCATAAAGAACTTCTGTCAAAAAGAAATCTGATAATAATCTATTTTTTCACTTATAAATGACTTTCTGTTTCATCATGATGCTCAAATGATTTTTGTTTTATTTTCATCAAATTTTGCTGGAATATGTCTTGGCATTAGTTGTTCTGGATTGATATTCTCAGCTACACTTTTCTTTTTTTTTTTAATTTATTTTTTATTTTTATATTATTGATAAAAATATGCATCATAGATGTGGCCCAACCCCTCACCCTCCCTCCACTCAAACCTCCCCCCTCCCTTCCCCTTCCTTGGTCCTTTCCTCATAGTCTTGTCGTATAGTTGGGTTATAGCCTTCATGTGAAAGCTATAGACTCAGCCCTACTATGAAGCTAAACTATAGCTACACCTTTCAATATGTAGTTTCAATTTTTTTTTTTTTACTTCAGGAAAGTTTTCTTAAATGATAGTTTATAGAATTTGTTGTGTTCCCTTGTTTTATTTCTTCAGAAATTTGTATTACACTTACACTGGATCTTTTTTCCCAAATATTCCTTCTTCACTTATTTTTGATCTCGAATTTTTTCCTCCTTTTTATCTTGTATTTCTTTTCAGGCATTATCTGTTGTGTTGATTCATCTGTTTATTCCAGGTTAGTCTTTATTTCTGAAGTGATCTTTCTTGTATTTCTGATCTTTCTTGAATTACATCCCCTCATTGCTAAGTACATTTATTATGATTTAATTGACCCATGCATTGACTCATTTCCTTAATGTTTTAGTTTATTTTTACATACTACATCATCACTTTTTTGAATCATGTTTTTCTGGTGGCTTTTTAGAAAAGTAAAGGATGGTAGCATGTTTTTGCTGGTGCCCATGCAGGATAATCTCCAACTAGAAAATCCAACTTCAACCTCAGAGAAATCTTCATCTGTAATGTCTCCCAGCATTATGCATTTATCCTTTTATTCATTCAACAAATGTCTAATGAGCAACTTCTATACATGTAGCAATAAAAATCAAATCATTAACAAGATTATTAATGATTAACAAGAGGAAATATTAATGAGACATGGTTCAGACCATTACAGATTTAACACCTAATAGGGGAATCAGAAAATCAAAGTAATTATAATGAAGTCCTCGAAGACAATTTATTTCTGTGGTCCTCAACCTTTTTCTACAATAATAGACATGAGAGATTAAAAAAAGCAATAGTGTTTAACTAGGCAGAGACAATTTTTCAGTTCAGAAAACATGTTTCCTTAAGGCAGCACATCAAACACTCCTTCACATGATCCTGATATAACCATCCTCCCCTGCCCCCAGCATCCCTGCAGCAGGGGGTAATTCTTATTAAGAACCTTTGCTCTAACCCAAGACCTAAAATGCCATTAAAACTAGAATTATATTAAGAGGCCCATTAAAGATTTACAAGGAAAATTAGGCATATTTGCATATTCTTTTTTAATTACATAATTTCCTTTTTCCTATAGTACATTAATATACATTTCCAGGCAAAAAGCTAGGAAGGAAAGAGAATTATTGTTATTTTCCCAGTCACCTCCATGTCAAAGAAATGTACATTTATTAGCTGCATCAACAACCCAGCTTGACCACTAGGAATGACCAGACACCATCAGTCACCCAGTCACCTGCACTCCAGTAACATAATTACTAAAAAAAAGAAAGAAAGAAAGAAAGAAAGAAAGAAAGAAAGAAAGAAAGAAAGAAAGAAAGAAAGAAAGAATAAGTAAACATAAAATGGAGAAATATACCAGTCTTTGGGCGTATGTGTTTTTTTTTAATATTTTTTTTTTTATTGCCTGTGGGAATTGAGTACTCACTGCCCCACATCATTTACCAGGAAAATACCTTTTTAGAGTTTTGTCCCAGACTGTTGTCTCCATTATAGACCCAAGAAGGGTCTTAAGCACTCAGGGCTGCTCTCAGAAACCCCATGTTGGGGCACTGAGGCAGTCGCCAGCTGGCTCTTCAATAAAAGGATTCCTCTTTAAATTTGACTTGCCTGGCTGTATGGTCTTTGAGAGACTCCCAGACATAACAGTATTTCTGATAAAAGATCTCCATTCCATGGGCTTTTAAAATAATTATTTAACTACAGATCAAGTTCAAATTTGCCCTTATATATTGAATATCAAATCTTCCCAAATACATCATTAAATTGAGGTCAGAGCTGCATAGTACAACCTAGGGTTTGTTTACAGAACAGAGAGGCCCCTATGGAGGGAAACATCAAAGGAAGCATAAAGTCCCTGAGATTTCCTCTGGGGAGACCAGTTATTAAATGGAGCCTGTGGAGGTCAAGGTCAGATTGGCAACAAACAACTGAAGTTTTGGGATCTCCAAAGAAGGAGTCTAGGGAGGTGGAAGTAGAAAATAAATCACTGCAAGAAAATGGTGCCTCATCACCCTCCCAGTAAGAATGTCTCTGCATAGCCCAGATAGACTGCACACAGTAGGGGTGATGGTCTCCCTACTTTCCCAACTGCTGCAATCCCCACAAGCAGGCCTCAAACATGTTCATTCTGCTCAATCTAAGTGAAGGTACATGGAAGAAGAAACAGCCCGCACAGCCACAGCTTCATAATGCACTGGTTACACTGGGAGGGAAGAGAAAGCCAGAGGGAGCTGAATAATGTGCTAGTGGTGGAGAGAGGTATGAAAATGATGTTGGAAAAAAGAAAAAGTGAAAAACTGTGGGCCTGAGTGAAGTAAACTAGAAAAAAAAGGTGAATGATGAGAGTCGAGGTGAGTGAAACCTGGTGAGCTACTATGATTAAAATCGTGTTTTACAATATATGTAATGGCATGGGTTAATCTACACAATATAATGTAAAACTATAAAAAGAGGTCACAAAATAGTTTGCACAGGCCAAGTATGGCAGCTCACATCTGTAATCCAACACTCTGGGAGGCCAAGGCAGGTGGATCCCTTGAGCTCAGGAGTTGGAGACCAACCTGAGCAAGAGCAAGACCTCATCTCTACTAAAAATAGAAAAACTAGCCAGGTGTTGTGGTAGGCACCTGTAGTCCCAGCTACTCAGGAGGCTGAGGCAGGAGGATTGCTTGAGCCCGAAAGTTTGAAGTTGCTGTGAGCTATGACACTATAGCAGTCTCCTTAGGGCAATACAGGAAGACTGTCTCAAAAAAATAAAATAGTTTGCACAGTATCTACTAATTTTTGTAAATGTGTTTAAACATAGAAAGGTGTATATACTTGTGTGTATATTAATTTGATGTGTGTGAGGGAGAGAGGAAGGAGCAGAGACAATAGCCAAGCAGATAGGAAGATGCACAACCAAATGTATTTCTCATGGTGAGATTATGGATATTTTTTTCTTCTTTTTTTATTCTCTATATTTCTCAATTTTACACAATGTATGTAACAATAGTTAATAAATAATAGCAATTAATTTTTTTAAAAAAAGGTTTGCTGCTTCTTCTTTTCCTGTCTTCTTCCTCCCACCACTCCTCTGATATAAATTTGTGATCAAAATCATCCGTACCAATTGAAGAGAAAGAAAACAATATCACAAAGTATACATAGCAATCCTAAAATTATCTTTACGCTCACACACCTGAGCCTTAATTCCAACCAAATCCTCTCATGTTGCCAATTACAATAAGGAAAATAAACTCATGAAAGAGAACATCAATTTCAGACTTCTGAAAAGGCAACAGTTAAAATTCATAAGGGGGTATTTTGCTGTTAATTGTCTATCCACCATTAGAAACCTGGCTTTTTGAATCAGAATAGTCACAGCAGGCCTTTGCAGATTGGCTAATGAGCTGTCCACTCACTGGTGAGTCCAGCT
Organism: Loris lydekkerianus; assembly: GCA_963574355.1. NCBI lineage: Eukaryota > Metazoa > Chordata > Mammalia > Primates > Lorisidae > Loris > Loris lydekkerianus. Next base: position 60,038 of record CAUYPK010019514.1, read on the forward strand.
ATTCATCAAGCCCCTGGGTAATTTGAAGGGGGCTCAGGATACCTGCAACAGTTCAAGTGGAAAATGAAATCTGAGTAGCCTATAAAAGAGAGATGACATCCTGCTCAAGCTGAAACCATCTGTTCTTTTGTGGTAGATTCATCTAGACTAGTCAAATTGGGCTGAGATATTAACTAAATGGAAGGTCTATCATCCCTGGTCTATAATTTGGCAACTTGCCTTCTCTTTTAGAAAAGCACCATACTCTGATGTCTACCTCAAGTCACTGACAACTGCCTCAAAATGCTTTTAGAATATAGTAAATGAGAATTTAATCTTATTTATGTAGAAAACACAGCATAAAGAAAAGAAACACTGAAAAAAATAGAGCTAAAGTCTGGGTGCAGAAGAGAAGATGTTGAACTAATACAGTATAATAACAAATGATAGGGAAAAAAATCCAATAAGAGTAATTATTTAAGTGGACTTCAATTTGAATCCTCCTACCCACATGCCAAGTTTAGATGGCAGGTGGTATGAAAGGATAGGAGAACTTAGCAACATCAGCTGACTGCCATCCTGTCACGGGTACAAACAAATAGTCACCTTGCAAAAATTGATAGCAGTGGGGAAAATGCTTTCTTGTACATTTATGATAGATAACACAGTCCAGGTTCAATGCTTTGAAACATCAAACTTAAATAATGCAGCCTGCTTAGGTCCCTGATTTTCAAGTCTTGGTTGGGAACAGCTGCACTGCTGAAGAATGTACAATTCTGGACACTTGGCAGTGACCATTACCCTACATTGAAGAATTAATGTGAGGACATTCCCTGAAAGCTTTATGTATGAAAATGTTAGATTGATAGTTAGGATTCTGGCTCTCCTAGGGAAAAGATAAGGGCAGGATTCCCAGATCCCCATCTCCATGCCACCTACCTTAACCTTGTCCCAAGAGGCTGCCCACTCCTGGGGAAGAAGGAATGCCCTACCAATCTACCAATCAGAACTTAGTGTACCAACTGCAAAAGAATACAGAGGACAGCATAGGTACAATATAGTCTGGAAAGTGACCTAGAACAACCTTAAAGCTAATTATCATGTCCTTAGCTTAAACCTACATTGTGGTTCACCTCTTCCATGGACTTTCAGAGAGGCTCAAGGGAGGTCTGCATGTGGCTCCAAGGTGACGTGTGAACCACAATCCGGACAGTACGAAACAGGAGCCCTGGCCATAACCAAGACCTTTATCACAAAAAGTGGGCCTGTTCATTGGCTATGGCCAATGTGTATTGCTCTGTAAATCTATATCCTGCTCCTGCTCTATAATCCTATCTTTTTTCTTGATAAAATTTGTTTCATGCTTGCCATGCTTTGGGTGAGTCTGGTCATTCTTTGGCCAAGACTAAAGAACTGAGAATGCAGACATCTGCTTGAACCCAACAGTAATGGTAAGAAGAAGTAAAAAAGACCCATTGACTATTTTATCCTTTATGCCATTGTGAAGAGATTGGGACACTTTCACACTGTTGGTGGGACTGCAAACTAATGCAGCCTCTTTGGAAAAAAGTATGGAGAATCCTCAAAGAACTCAAATTAGACCTCCCATTTGACCATGCAATTCCATTACTAGACATCTATCCAAAAGAAAAAAAAAATTTATTTTATCATAAAGACATTTGCCCTAGACTGTTTATTGCAGTTCAATTTACAACTGCCAAGAGATGGAAACAACCTAAATGCCTGTCATCTCAGGAATGGATGTGGTATATGTGGTAAGCTGTGGTATCTCAGTAAGCTGTGGTATATGTATACCAGGGAATACTATACAACCACAAGAAAAGATGGCAACTTTACATGTTTTGTATTAACCTAGATGGAGAAACACATTCTTCTTTGTAAAGTATCACAAGAATGGAAAAGCAAGCATCCAATGAGCTCAAATTTTCATCTGAAGCCAGTAAACAATCTAAAACACCCACGTAGAAGAAAATCTTGATTCTATTCAAGTTGGGGGGAAGGTACCAAAGGAGAAAGGAGAGGAGGGGAGTATTTGTGTGCCTGCACTTAAAGGGCACAAGATAGAGGTGTAAGGCACACCGTTAGGGCGTGGAATACAACTACAAGAGGGACTTTACCTAATAAATTCAAAACTCGTAACCTGGTTGTTTGTACACTCACAATAACCGAAATATTTTTTAAAAGACCAGTAGGTATGCCACATATTACCACTATAATCAGAAAAATGACTCATAATACAGTTCTCTGGTTCCAGAATTGCAGGGGCAGCATATAGTGCTAATAGTAATCTGCCCCTTTATGTGAGGTCTATAAGGAAATGTGTCATTGGGGAGGTAGACTGGCCCTATTGTTGAATTATCTATCTGGAAAGTGGAACATCAGAGAAGTAGTGGCTGTTACAAACTGCCAGAAGCCTGTAGGAAAGCCAGGACAAGTTGCTAAGACCAAGTGGGTTTCCTTCTTTTGGTCTAGAGAGTCTTCTATACAAACCTTCTGCCTTTATTAAGCCCATTTACTCTTGTGCCTGATGAGCCAATTCCTTCAGCAGCCTAGTTTTCACTCTTTATTAGGCTGAGAAGGATGATTTGCAGCCAACAGCTTTTCTGCATTGGGCATGAGATTTCCTTCATCTTCTCTCCTATCACTATGGCACCCTTGGAATGTGTTGTCACACCCAGAGTCCCTTCTGTTTCAGGTAGGTGGCCCACATGTGAAGAATGGCAGCCAGATGCTGGAGCTGCTAAGAAAGGAGGCAGCCCAGCAACAGGGCCCGGACCCACAGAGGGACAGCCATAGCCTCACACAGACTCTGAAACTGATTCAGGGTGACTTTAGGCAAAGCATCATTGTGAAAGGGTGGTGATCCTATCTCCCTCACCAAGCAGTCAGGGAATCAAATGAAATAATAAATATGAAAGTACTTTAAAAAACATTCACTCATAAAATCATAGAATGTTAGAAGGACCTTAGAGATTATTTGATGTAGTCCCTTATTATACTGATGAGGAAACAGTCCCCTCGCACATAAATGACTTAAATAAAGTCAAACAGAAACAGCTGCTATACAAGTCAAAGTATGATTATTACAAATTAATACACTTTCAGTATGAGTACACATATATTAATACCGGTAAGCTATTTTCCTATCTTCTTAGAAAAAGAAAAGATACATTGCCTATGGGGAAAAAAATTAGGTCACCAAGTTTGAGATACTTAATCATGGCTTATTGCTATTATGTTATAAACATGATCAAATAACATTATATTTTCAGTTTTTATGGCTACACTGTATGGTAGCAAAAAATAAATAAATGAATAGAAATTACTCATAATCCCTGTCTCAAGAAAAATATCAGTGTTAGCATTATGATAAACACAATTTCCTATGAGGTTATACTCTCCATACTGTTTGTGAGCTATTCTGAATGAAAAGAATTAAAAATCCTATCTTATATATTCTAAAAAGTAACGTCTGTTAAGTGTGTTATTAATGAGAAATGTCAAAAAGCAATTGGGTGTTTGTTTTCATGAGAAAAGAAAAATCTTCATAAAGATTTTTATCTATTTCTAAAGAACAAAAATATAAATACAAATAGTTCAAGAATAAAAATATTAAAAAGCAGTTTCTCCAGTTAATTGAAGGCCAAAATGAGTTCCTAAGGAACAAAATGAGTTCCTAAAGAAAGCTGTCTTCATTGTATTTACAATCCTTTTCCAAAGCAATCATTGACTCAGCAGTTCCTACCCTGAGTAGCAGAAATGAGACATTGATATTTTAATATTCATCCTTAACCCTCTGCCTTTCCATCTGCTTCTGAACTAATGGTCAGGTGTATAGGAATATATCTATAGTGTTAATAATATTCCTGTGTCCCAGAATTTTTATTCCTCACAAATCCGTTCTACTTAGAAATTCCCTTAAATGCAGCCTTTGCTTGTAAAGTGCTGCCTCACTGGCCTGATCTCTGCCTTAAAGAGTGAAATTCAAAGGTGATCATGACCCATTGTTGTTCTCTTTAATTCTGAGGTGCGAAACTTGGCAGCTCCACATCAATCATTTGGATCCAGTTTGGGTAAAACTGGGCCTGCTGCACTAGCTCTGATTTTCAGATATGAACTCGCTGGAATCCCAAATGCCATTACTTTGCATCTTCCCATTGCCCCATTGTCCAAAAAGGAAACCTAAGAATAGTTGCTCCCTGTCCACTTCTCACCTGAACCTCCAGGGAATTTTGTAAGACCCTAAATTGAAGAAATTTGCGAGACCCCAGCTGAACCAGAGAATTTTGTAAGATCCCAGCCCAGTGCTTTGTTTTCATCTTCTTTAAAAAGTCAATTTGCATCATCCCAGTTGGTAAGGAGGAGCAGAGGTCACAATTGCCAGCCCTGAAAACCTGCTATAAAACTAGCACTTTGGGGCTGTGCCTATGGCTCAGTGAGTGGGGTGACGGCCCCATGTATCGAGGGTAGTGGGTTCAAACCCAGCCCCAGCCAAAGTGCAACTAAATAAAATAAAATGAAATAAAATAAAATAAAATAAAATAAAATAAAATAAAATAAAATAAAATAAAATAAAATAAAATAAAATAAAATAAAAACTAGCACTTTGGGCAATGAGGTTTTTATAGTAATAGGATGACAGGACATTAGAAGGAACTGGATAAAGAGCCATTATAATAATCCACTTGAAAACAAGGCTGATAAATACATGAGCAAGGGTCTGAGAAGTGGGTTTCCGCCTCATCAGCCTCCAGTCCAGGTCTGATTCTTCCCCACTGGCCCAGCCAGGTGTAAGTTCGCTCCCTTTCTGACATCTACCTCTGTTCCTATTCTGCATTTTTCCCTACAAAGTTGAAGTTAGAACTAAATGGTCTAATATTCAAAAGTGATTCAGCTTTAAGCCAAACATGAATTCTCCGAGAATTTTTGCAATAGCCATACCTTGAATAAATTTAAATGTTTCCATTTGTAGCAATATTATTTCCAATTTCACCATTTCTCAAGAATATTAGTCTGCTACTCTTGACCCCATAGCAAAAACTTCAAGTACTTAAATCCCTCTCCTTCATGGTGAATATGTATTAATACCACTGCTATGTGCAGAAGATGATTGAAATCCATATTGCAGGGATGTTAGTGATAAATGTAGACCTCTGCATGATGCATCTGGCAACATAACTGTAGCATATATGGAAAATAGACTTTTCTCTGTAGTCCCAGCAAGTTAAGCTGTGGCCAATTCTAGATGCTTAAGCTAACCTCAGCCCAAAAGTCCTTTCTTTTCTGTTTCTTCCTTTTTTTTTTTTTTTCAGATTAATGTATGGGTACAAGCTATTAGGTTGCACTGGTTGTATTTGTTAGGTAAAAGTCCAAGTTGTAGTTGAGCCCTGCACCTAGAGGGTGTGCATATGTTGCACCCTTCAGGGGAGAGGTTACCAAACATCCTCCCTCCCCCCCCTTCCTTCTCCTTTGCCCTCCCTACTTGAGTTTAATTGTTTTTATTCTTCTTATGTGAACTTGCAGTTGTGGATCTAGTGGTTTCATATCAGTATTGAGTAAATTGGATGCTTTCTTTTCCTTCTTGTGATGCTTTACTTAGGAGAATGTTCTCCAAATTCATCCAGGTAAATACAAAAGATGTAAAGTCTCCTTCTTTCTTTATGTCTGAATAGTATTCCATGGTATACATACATGCTAGTTTATTTATCCTTGTGTGAGTCGATGGGCACTTGGGTTGTTTCCACATGTTGGCGGTAGTGAATTGAACTCCAATAAACATTCTAGTGCAAATGTCTTATGGTAAAAGGAGTTTCTTTCCTTTCAGATAAATACCTAGTAATGAGATTGGGGGATCAAATGAAAGGTCTACTTGAGGATTCTCCATACTTCTTTCCATAAAGGCTGCATTAATATGAAATCTCAGCAACAGTGTAGAAGTGTTCCCTTCTCTCAAAAGTACTTTAGATCAATTTGACCACACCTAAGTGGTATTTCTATAACACATGAACTTCAACTATAAACAAGACATACAGTCCACGTTGTCTAAATATATCCAATGTTAAGATATAATTAAAGACTAAATAGTAGAGTGAGAGGGACACGAAATTTGGAAGCAGGCAGGACTCAGATGGAATTGCAGATATTCTAATCATGAGCCATATAGACTTGAACGAGCCCAGCATCACTAAAGTCAGCTTCCTTGTCTGTAAAACTAAAGTTGGGATAACCACATTTGACAAACATTGCTGCAGAGGTAAGAGATAATGTGTATTGAATGCTCAGCATTCTGTTTAGCCTTTGGCAAATACTATACATTGTACACTTCTATAGCTAGCAGTAATGGTAACGACGTATCATATATCTTACCCTTATCATAATGTGCATTTCAATCCACCATTGGGCAGGGGAAATAAGCTGTAAAGAGCCCAAGAAGTCTTCATAGTGATATTAACTTATGGTAATAAGTTAAGGTATAAGTATACCTTAAGGTATAAGGTATAAGGTATAAGGTATAAGTTAGCTGATTTTCTGACTCTAATTCTTTCCTAAGACCATACTTTGAAAATGAGAGATAAAGGACTAGTCATTTCATCAAAGGTTTTGTAAGGAATACCATTGCTCAAGATACAGAAGAGAAACTGAGAGCACAGACACCCTCTGCATCACTACATGCCAGACGACTGTGCTCAGGAAACCCAGAGCTAAATCACCAGGCACAGTGCCTGGCAAAGGACAAGTACTCAAGAAAAATGTGTTGACTAAAGATTTCTTTTATGTTCATATGACTATATTTTTTTTTTTTGAGACAGAGTCTCACTATGTCATCCTCAATAGAGTGCTGTGGCATCATAGCTCACAGCAACCTCCAAATCTTGGGCTTAAGCAATTCTCTTGCCTCAGCCTCCAGAGCAGCTGGGACCACGGGTGCTCACCACAATGCCAGACTATTTTTGTTGCAGTTGCCACTGCTGTTTTAGGTAGTCAAAGCTGGGTTCGAACCCGCCACCCTCAGTATATGGGGCCAGCACCCTACCCACTGAACCACAGGTGCCACCTGTTCATATGACTATTATCACAGGGAGGCCATGGATCATTATAGAAGTCATTTTTAGACTTCTAGAGTTAAACTCTAGAAAAGTCATTTAAAGTACTTGCAAATTCATGTGCAAGTATTAAAAAGTCCAAGAATTCAAACTGAAGACATTGTAGGAGGTCAAAAAAATCACTCCAATGGTACTTAAAAAAAAAAAAAAAAAATGAAATAACATATAAAAATATGTTAGGTAAACCTTATGAATTTAAAAATAAGAATTTCCTCATAAGCATTCAGTTAAATACAAGATCACTATATCAATTTCATGGGAAAGAAAGAGTCTCAATGACAGACACAATTTAACCGTATTAAAAAATTAATTATTTTATATACTTTTCCAGAAATAGAAGGAAATGAGATAAACTCTTCTAGATGAAACTACCTTTCCAGAATGTTGTTGTTGTTGTTGTTGTTGGGGATTCATTGAGGGTACACAGAAGCAGGTTACATTGATAATTTTTGTTAAATAAGGACCCTCTCATAATTAATTATAATAATTATAATTTGGGAGTCCTTCTCCCAAAAGGTGTACCACACCACTTGTTCCCCCACCCCCTCCCTCCTTCCCTTTCTAAGCTCTCCCCATCCCCCACCTCTCATTGTGTACTAGGACCTTAATTGTCCTCAGATCAGAATTGAGTACATAGGATTCTTGTTTCTCCATTCTTGTGATGCTTTACTAAGAATAATGTGTTCCACAACCACCCAGATTAATACAAAGGATGTAAAGTCTCCATCTTTTTTAGTGGCTGAATACTATTCCATGGTACACATATACCACAGCTTGTTAATCCATTCCTGGGTTGGTGGGCATTTAGGCTGTTTCCACACTCTGGCAATTGTAAATTGAGCTGCAATAAACAGTCTAGTGCAAGTGTTCCCATGATAAAAGGATTTTTTTTCTTCCGGGTAGAAGCCCAGCAGTGGGATTGCAGGATCAAATGGGAGGTCTAGCTTGAGTTCTTTGAGGTTTCTCCATACTGCCTTCCAAAAAGGTTGTATCAGTTTGCAGTCCCACCAGCAGTGTAAAGTGTTTGTTCCCTTCTCTCCACAGTCTACACCAGCATCTACAGTTTTGTGACTTTGTGATGAGGGCCATTCTCACTGGGGTTAGATGATATCTCAGGGTGGTTCTGATTTACATTTCTCTAGTAATTAAGGATAATGAGCATTTTTTCATATATTTGTTAGCCATTCGTCTGTCTTCTTTAGAGAAGATTCTATTCATCTCTCTTCCCAGTGACCTAAGGAATTGTTGGCCCTTTTTATGTTTTTTTTTTTTTATGCTAATATCATTATTGTTATTTGTTGAAAAAAATTCTTTGCTAATTTGATAGAGGTCAAATGTTATTTCATTAATATATTAATGTGCCATTCTTTGATTACTAGTGAAGAAAAACATTTTTCACACATTTGTTGATTAGTTATATTTCCTTTTTGGAAATTGCCTGTTCACACCTGCTGTCAATTTATCTTTTGAGAGTTCAAGATTTCACAATTTGATTAGATTAATATTTTATATATATATATATGTATATTTATATATAATGATATTACTTCTATTAGTCTATATAGTATTTTTTATGACTATTTTGCCCTAGAGAAGATCCTTTTAATTTTCCTCTTTATATATTTCAGATGAACCTAAATTTTTCATTTAGTTACATACTTTAATATCTTTAACTGCAGACTTCAATGATAGTAAATATTTATTTCTATTTTTTCTTAGTTTCTTTTTTTTTTAGTGTTTTATGGTCCCTCCCATTTTTTTTTTATTGTTAAATCATAGCTCTGTACATTAGTGCAATCACCTATACCCATTCTAAGATGCACCATAGATGTGGCCCCACCCATTACCATCCCTCCACCAAAACCTCCCCCCTCCCTTCCCCTTCCTTGGCCTTTTCCCCATAGTCTTGTGTTATAGTTGGGTTATAGCCTTCATGTGAAAGCTATAATTTAGCTTCATAGTAGGGCTGAGTACATTGGGTACTTTTTCTTCCATTCCTGAGACACTTTGCTAAGAAGAATATGTTCCAGCTCCATCCATGTAAACATGAAAGAGGTAAAGTCTCCATCTTTCTTTAAGGCTGCATAGTATTCCATGGTGTACATGTACCACAATTTGCTAGTCAATTCATAGGTCAATGGGCACTTGGGCTTCTTCCATGACTTAGCAATTATGAATTGGGCTGCAATAAACATTCTGGTAGAGATGTCTTTGTTATATTATGACTTTTGGTCTTCTGGGTATAAACCTAGTGAAGGAATTATAGGATCGAATGGCAGGTCTATTCTTAGATCTCTAAGTATTCTCCAAACATCCTTCCAGAAGGAACGTATTAGTGGGCATTCCTGATATTTGGTTAAAAGGCTAAGCCACTGAAAAAAATCAATCTAGTCCTATCGACTTGAAATTCTGATTTGCTATTTCTTGTTTATTGTTAATGAGTTAACTAATGTATCAATTTATGTTAATATTTGTTCTTTGAATCTACAGTTTCAGTATTAGCAAAGGGCACAACTGTGGTAATATGCTATGTATTAATTTTTTTGTTAATTCATTTATTTGATATGCTCTGTTCTGCTATACCTTGGGTTTCTTTGATGCAAGATAGTTCTGAAGCGATTGGTAAATAGAGAAAAGATGTTGATAGAGGCAGATGTACTCTAAAGCTGATAAAGCATTATGTTCACAAGATAATGTGTTTTTGCAAAATTTACTAAAATTTACTACCTCCCCATCAGACTTCTTTGCAAAGTATGCAATAACTGAAGTTTGACAGTTAGAGCCTTTGTGTTGAACACCCTGTGAAGACTAGGAGCTAGTGGTTCACAACCAGAATATATCTACAGCAGCAGCAATTCATTGACAGCAAGAGATACATTTTTAATAGAATTAATGAGCAGGATCTTGGGTTGCTTGATAATCCGGTTAATGAAAGCAGAGAACCATATGAACACATTGGAGAAATATTACAATTTTGTGCTAATTCAACAGAAAGAACAGTCATTGACAAAGATAACATTATATGCCATTAGGGCAAGGACATCAACTAATTTGTTAGTGAATGTTGAAAGTCCCAGGTATACTTAAGACCAGTCATCACTCAGAAGAACTTGAAACACCCCACAATCTTGCAATCTTAGAGCTTATGTATGAAAGAAACTGGATAAATATCCTCCCCAAAGTGGCAATAATTCCAAGCATGTAGAAGACTAGCAATAACAAATGGTGGAGCTGAAAGAAACTTTTCTAAACTGTCAATAAGGAAAAAACAAATTTTGATCGACCTTGCTTGTTAAGAATATGAAGAATGAATGAAATTCTAAGTGCACACATCTGAGAGGATTTAACTGGGCTAGAATTTGAATATCACTTATTATTGGGATAAAGTAGTTGTTCTGAATGCATCTGCTTCACTTCCATTTTCCTAATTATTATTTTGATTGTTAGTGTATGATTATGTTGAATGTCAGCTTTTTCCAGAATCCTTTTATGACAACAGAGCAGAAATGCCTAAATTTAAACCTTGCCTATTTGTAAGAAAATGGAGTGGCTTCTAAGATAAGGAAGACAAAAACATGAGGCTGAAAAGAAGAGATCATCTGAGGAAAGCGGAGGATAGAGACATCACAAAGAAAAAATGCAAAACAACAAAAGACAGACGTACTGAGAAAACTGGGCACCGTTTGTCTATCTCTTCTGCCTGGCACCTAAGGTAGAAAGAAAAAAAAAAAACCCACAGTTTTAGCAGAGTTTTCATTTTGGGATGAAATGGAAGTCACAGAAATTGTAAAGCTGATACTATGTGGATAAAACATTCCAGCACCGTGCAGGGTTCATAGTAGGCACTCAGAATAGGAGGAAGAAATACAGGCTTCTTGGTCAAATGACCTGATTTTCCTCCCACTTCTGCTATTTATTAGTTTTCTGACCTTGGACCTGTTATTTATTCTTTAAACTTTGCTTCCTCTGTGACAAGGGGATATTATTAATAATAACTATCTCAGAAGCACAAGGTAAGTACCTAATAATGTTATATGCTAATACTGTTGTTATTATTTTGCAAAAGATATGAAAACATAATTCAGATGGACAGGTTATTATATACCACTTTAGAAAACCAAAGGCCATAACATTTGATTATTACCCAGGAAGGCATATTTGTGGACACTTGGCTTTCTGACTAAAAGTCCAGCACTTGAAAATTCTAAATGAAAAACATCTCTCCTTGAGCAGATGCTATGACAGATCTACTTTGTGAATGCTTTAAAATTTGATCCACAGACTGCTTTTCATGACTAATGAAGATAGACATGGCTCGCTAGTTCCGGGCCCTGAGGTTTACCGCACATTGTCTGTGACTGGGATACAGCCAGAGAGTCCCAAGGCTGGGAAGGCCGCTAGCGGGGACCCCCAGGCTCTGTGATGCTAAGGGAGGCAAGGCTCCCAGTTAGAGAAGGTCCCTTCAGGAACTCACCCTGATGGTTTGCCAGGGGAGCAGCCGGGTCTCCCTTCTGTGATCAGAGTCCCTGCACTTGGGTTCAGGAGCCTTTGCAGATTTGAGCTACCTAATCAAATCTGTCCACTTCTTCATGCAAATATTAATGGGCCTTTCAGAGTCTTGGATTACCGACTGGCAGGGGATGCCAGGTGCCAGACGGCAGAGAGCTGCCCTGGGAGACACTGAGCTCCTGGCACTTTGAGCTTCGGGTTTCACCTTGCTCTTGCACATTAGAGCGACGGCAGCATAACTGACTTGTCTGCCTCACACTCCGTGGAGCCAGGGAGGCGAGAACGTGTCACTGCCTTTGCAGAGCCATTTAGGGAAGGGCTGTGGCTGCTGTTGCTATGTCTATAGAAATGGACTGGGCAGTGCTTTTTAGACTGAGGAGGGGAGCAAAATCCATCAGATTTTATGTCTGTTTTATATCAGCTTTCAACCTTAAATGACTATATTAAGTGCTCTTTGGGTTAGACTGAAATGCTTAAAGAACCTCATTACAGAGTTTAATTATCATGGCATTTTATAAAGGGGAAAGATGAGTGCAGCCGGGAGAATCATGTTCTCTGAGTGCTGACAACGCTGCTTAGGATTTCAGTAACCGCTAGAAGGTGCATTTTACATTTCCTGCAGATAGACTTTGTAAGACAGGAGACTGGAAGGAGCAGGGAAGAAAAAACAACCCAAAACATCACCGATCTGTTTTCCTTTGTGAAATTATAAATTACATTAAAAAAAGAGAAATTGAAACATGAATAGACAAAGACTTTGTTTATTTATTGCCAGGCGAGGCGCACGCATTAGGATGCTGCCCTGTGTTTCCATGGCATTGTGGAGACATAAACAGAAAACACTGGCTAATGCATTCAGTTAGGCACAGATTTTAAAGTCTAATGTGCAATCTAAATATATATTGCATGTATTCTTGCCATTCATTTATCTATTGTATAGCCAGCAGTGAAGGGGGAGCCTGCCTAACTAATGGGAGGCTGTGATCTGTTTGTCAATGTGCCGGCATGTTCTAGCCTTTGACGTTCAATGGGCATCTATGGCTTCTCTCTGCTCTTTGTTACCTTGGAATCACTTGTTAACCTACCTTTGCCACTTCTATCCTTAATTTGGGTAATCTAAATGTGAGAAGTGAGTTGAGTTAAAAGTGTCTAGGAATCATTGTTAACGGTGAGGATACAGAAATTGGAGAGCCTGAGCTCTCTGGACAAGGGGCAATTCTTGACAAGCATAAATGTAGGCTATTTCATGAGAGTTGATCTGTTTTCAAGATCTATAGATCTGCATTTTTACTTGAAATCTGCTGTTTAATAAATTAGCATATTTGTTGGCCAAGTGCAACAGGGCAGGTAGAATACAAGGGCTGCCAGTTTAGACATCTGATTTGTGACAGCACTTTGCTGTTTTCCTTGTTGTTTGTTAACGGCAAAGAGCCCTCCGTCAATGTGAATTGTCTATTACATATAATACAGCCGTGTCACTGCCAATCCAGAGCCCAGAATCAAGACTGTGGCTCCTGGTGTACTGTCTTTCCTCATGGCCATGGTTCTACTTACCTCCTGATTCTTTAGAACTTCCAATTTTCACTTCCTTCAAGGAAAGCGTCAAACGGAGCAGATAGAAAAGCCCCAAACCTAAAGTCAGACTCATAATGTCACTCTATGTTCCAAAGAACTCATTAGTGAGAGAACAACTGATCAGAAAAGGGTAAAAGATAATTTCATTCTGCTGGAGACCATGCAATTAGTAGGGTGAATGCAATTCAGAGAAGAATTCATTTTCAGGTCAGTTTAGTCATAAAAGCAGAAAATAAGGCTCTCCAGGCTCGGGGGATTCTTATAATTGTTATTGCCTGCATGAAATCAACAGGTATCCTCTGAATGTATCACAACCCTTAATTTCAGGGATTCTTCATTATTCTCATATAAGGTGTCTGTCTTTAGGGACTAAGATGAACGAGATCTATGACCTATGCCATATTAGAAGTAAATATATCTTTGTAGACAAACTTTGTACTTTTTTCCCAAACCAGATGTACAAAAGATTTTTTCTTAAAGTATACTGTGGTTTCAGTCAGGCTAGCTATAAAATATAGTATAAGCCTTAAGAGTAGAAGTATGAATACCTATTGCTTACAATCATGCAAGAGATTAAAAATCAATATTATTTTAAAGATATATTTTTCTGTGTCTCAAAATAAAATGAATAGATTGAGAAAATACCTAAAGAAATGAAAGAATTTGTTTAAAAAATGTCAAAAGTCTTCCACTGAACTGTATTTTCATTTTCTTTCACTTTGTTTGCCTAAACTTTTGCCACCATGCTTAGGTCAGTTTTGGGCCAATTTTCTTTGTCTCGTGGTCTTTTGCTTTTTATGGGGTCATGTTTACACTATGATTTGGAGTCACCTCCTTTTTTTCTTAGGTCTTTTATTGTTCTTTTTTATTGCCAAATGTCCATTAAATAGGAAAAACCTTATTCTAGGTGCAAAGTTTGCGTCCTTCTTTCTCACCCCCTGGCCTGTCACAATGAGGGTCTGAATTTCTGTGAAGACAAGCCCCTTGCTACTAGTATCACAGTGTGCTCAGATTACCTGCCAAGTGCTTGCTGTATAAATTATAGCTGCCTGGTGGGAGCTTTAATTCACATGCTTGATGTTTTAAAAAAATATTTTCAAGGTTAGACTCCATAAATCCAAGCTTTTTCACTGGATTATGTCTGCTCTCATTTTTCCTTTTTTTCCTCTTGTGTTTAGAATTAAATCTTCTTTAGTGGGAGAGAGAGAGGAAGATACTGAAAGAAAATTGTTTTGATGAATCTTAATTAATAAATGCTGAGTTACCATAGATTAGAGAACAATATATTATAAGATACTATTTATTTATTCTGAAGAGCCAGCCCTTTTAAATTGTGAGGGCAACTTTGGCCCTCAAAACTGCTTTTTCTGTTTTGCACACATGGGTGCATGTGAACAGTGATATACTGGAGCATTGGCATACACAAATTTAGTTGTGTGCCACCAAGTAATGTACCATCATTGGGAAACTGAGAAATAAGTGTTTCTAATATGTCTGCTTTCACATTTGGCAGAAACCTAATTCCTTTATCAAATTTTCTAGCCTTTCTTTCTCTTCTATAGCAAAAAAACATAGATTGTATTTCCAGATTAACTGACGGACATTCTGGATTAAAGAGAAATTGAGACATAAGATTGAAGGTCAAAGGCAGATATCAGGAGAATGTCTTTGGCAGGTCAGAATTGAACAGTGTTTGGAATAAGTTGTAGAACAGGTTGGTCATGGCGGCTCATGCCTGTAATCCCTGCACTTTGGGAGGTGGAGGCTAGGATAATTGCTTCAAGTCAGGAACTGGAGCCTGGGCTACTTGGCCGGACCCCATCTTTATAAAAAATAGAAAATCTTAACAGTGGTAGAGCATGCTTGTAGTGACAATTATTCAGGAAGCAAGATCATTTGAGCCCAGGAATTTGAGGCTGCAGTGAGCTATGTGTACTCCAACCTGTACTCCACTGTACTCCAGCCTGGCTGACGGAGTACTAAAATAAATAAATAATAGAAAATAAAGATAAAAATATTTTGAGAACAAAGTTTTGCTAACAAGAGGTTCTAAAGAAAGAACAGAATGAATCACTGTGAGATTGAGTGGTTAGTGGGATAGAATTTGAACTAAATAATTTAATGATTGATTAGGATGGTGATGTAACTAAATATGATATTTTAAATTACTTTTTTTGAATAGAGTCTCTTGTACCTAAAGGCTTTTTCTTGAGCTCTGGGCAATACGTAAGTTAGAGCTGGAAGCCCAGGCAAATGAAGTCTTGCCCTGCATAATACAGGGAGGGAGCAAGGGAAGTTCCTAGACAATGGAAGGGCAAGGAAATGCCCGGGAGATGTGGGGATCTGGGAAGACTATCATTGAGGCTGGGCAGGACCGGGGAAAGGCAGAAGAGGAGACAGCTGAATGATGGGGAGAAGCCAGGGGGGAAAGCTGAAGTGTCTGAATGGAATTTTGCAGTATTTGTGATCATAATGAGATGCAAAGCCTTTCGGTGACCATGTGGATTACTTGTGCAGTCTGTAAGGAACTGTTGAGATTAGCATTAAGGTAGAAGGCAAAATCAGGGCCTACAAGCAAGAAGAAGCCTGCGTCTGAATTGGAAGGATGGCAGTAATACTAGTAACAACAGCAGTAGCAATGACAGTCATGTAAGCCAGTATTTACTGAAGGCCTACTATGTTCCAGGTACCCCCTATACATGATCTTTCTTGATTTAATTTTTGCAACTCCATGAAAGAGGAACTGTTGACTCCCAGTCCTATTTCTCTTTTCCCTAGGCCTCTGGATTGTTATGAACCCTTACCAGGGCGTTAGGAGAGCAAGTATCCTCTTTCCCATATTCTACTTTGCTTATTTTGTAAATGTAAGTTTACAAATGTAAATTTATTATCCAACATTGACTAACCAGGGTCAGTAGAAGCAATTATAGGGGGCACATAAAGCTTTCTTCTAGATGTACAGGTTCAAGTTGAGCCTTTAATAGATAAGTCATTTTCTTCCCTTTGATGACATTTATAATCACTTGCCCAGATTCTTTCTCAGGTAGAACTAAGTGAACTCTGATGCCACCCCTAACTATGGCTTATTTTATTTTCATGTAGTCCCTCATTATGATGTAATTACTATAAATCAGAGGCAACTTGCCAGGGTAATGGAATGCGCTCAGGACAGACGAACCCAAGAACTTGAAGTTATCAGTCTTTCTTTCCTCTTGGCTTCCATTCCCCTGGAGGTAAAAGAATGCAAACCATCCCGCTGCTTTTGTGTTTTCTCTCATTTTGTCTTCCCTCCTCCTGCCTCTACCCCAATGTTAGGCTGCCCTGCAATGTTTCTCTTGTGTAATCTCCTCTCTTCCAAACCATAGATTCTCCTCTGATCAATACTTTATTGTGATTCAATGATATGAAGAAGTAATATCATTCCCTGTTTTACAGATGAGATTTAGGAAGGTAAAATAAGGTCTTCAAGGTCACACAACAAAGAAGAGCTAGAGTTAGAATTCCAGCCTGAGTCTTGTCTATCTTTCAAGAGCACAGTTTCCTTTTCCCATTCTAGCTCATTTTACTGGGTGTGGAGAAGCCATGACGGTCAGTCTACTTTTAGCTCAGACTGGACAATTTGTGAGTATGGGGTGAGCAAGCATTGAGTAGCATGAAGTTAATTTGCAACATCTGTTTATCTCATTTTTCTGAGATTTTTTTGAGTTTAAATTTAAAAAAAAAAATTAAAATTATGAAATCACCATCTAGGTTTAAGTTTAATTAGCTTCAATAAAAGCTAGACCTGCTAACTAAATTTTTGTGATAATGCCTACATTGTTCATTGTTTTAAAGTGAGAATTCAGCGGCAACACACTTTCCATGTGCCTTTTCAAAGTTCATGTGTATATTTTCCCCACCAAAATTATTGCAGAAGAGATAAAAGAAAACCTTGCTTAACTAAAGGAGTGCACATAATAAATTTAACCCAGGAAACACATTTTATTTTACTCTCAGCCTAACTCTGAAATATTAAGTATTAAAAACAACAAGAATAACAAATGTTATTCTTCACACACTGAAAATAGTTAAGATTATACTTTGCTTCATTATATTGCTTTTATATGGAGAGTATAAATGATGTTAAAATATACCCATGTGCTTTCAGCCCTCGACTCACATGGGGTTGCCTTTTATACGGTGGTATCTATGTGTTTTCCTACCTAGTAAGTTGCATTGTGATCTTTTTTTCTTTATGATACACTGGTTGAGGATTTTTTAAAAATGTTTTATTACAAATGTTCAAACATACACAATTGTAGAGAGAATTTCATGATCAAACCCCAGTTATCCATTTTACTCCAACAATTATCAACTCATGGCCAATCCTGTTTCTTCTATCTCCATTTTTCCCAGGGCTTTTGGTTGTAGTGGGGGAGGTTAGAGAGAATGTAGTATTTTAAAGCAAACTTGAAATAGATAATTGTATGTAAATGTGAGTCTCCTTTTAAGTATCTCTAGATCAATTTCAATTTTCCTTAATAGTTTCTCTACATATAGTATACACTCAAAATTTCTCTCCATTAATTCTGAGAAATGATTGATAGACCTACTAGAAGCTATGAAAAGTATTTATTTATTTATTTATTTATTTTAGACAAGTCTCCTGTCAACTTCTGTCCTGTGACCTCAAATTCCTGGGCTTAAGCAATCCTCTGGTCCCAGCCTTCTGAGTACCTGGGACTGCCATGCTTTGGATTTGAATCATGCCTGGATAGGCTAATTTTTCTACTTTTTGTAAAGATGAGGGCTTGCTTTTTCTCAGGTTAGTCTTAAACTCCTGACCTCAAGCAATCCTCCTGCCTCCCAGAGAACTAGGTGTACAATAGGTGCACCACGATGCCTGACCTACAAATTTCTTATCTTTTTTATCACCCAACCCTGCCTAGTCCCACCCCTAGCCTGTATAGGCCCTCCCCTAGCCTGTTTAATCCTAACAATAATGCTCACTTTCCTGCTTGGGATTTGAACCCAAGTCGCCTGCATCATAGCATACTACCTTATACACTATTCCATACTGAGCTATGGGCTCTTTCATGTCATCCTTTCCTCTCTCACATGTCAGCAGAAGTCCTGTTCATGAAGTAAGTAGATGTAGAAGTGGTAGACCTAGAAGGTAATGAGTGTGAGCCTGGCCATGTGCCAGATGTGCTTCCTAACACACTGACCTCTTCCTTCGCCATCTTCCTTAGCACTCAGAATGGATCTATTTCAGAGATGAGGGAATGTGTGATAATAGATGCTCCTACAAAATTTATTAATTTTGCATGTAATTTAAATATAGATTAGGTTGCCAGGGGCATGGTTCGCTGAGGACCACTGTTTTATATGAAGTCTGGCTATTGACTTGTGTTGTCAAATGCTTGACACAGCCATGGAGCTATGTGGAAGAAAAACATGAAAAGAAAAATCCACATTTGTTCTGCAGTACTGCCTTCTGTGGCTCTGCTTGCCCTCAAGGTTCTGTGGTCACGGCAGAGAAGAGAGGCCTTCTACACTCAAAGTCTCAGCAACCTCTCCTGATGGCCCCTTTAAGTGGCTCTCCATCTACAAAGGGGCTGGTGGGTGGAGCTTAAACTTAGTGCAACCAGATCTGTTTTCATGGTTCTTCCTTTCCTTTCTCACTATCAAAAGAGTGTGCTTGAAAAACTGGGGCCTGGGCAGAAGCTAGGATGTGCAGTAGACATTCAAAACACACTTCTTGATGATTCCTTAATTCCTTGATTCAATTCATGGTTTGATTCCAGGCACTGTTCAGTATTTGTGGAATATGGTAGTTTATATGATCTTAATCTTCATGGTGCAAATATCTTTGTTATGATGTGATTTTTGGTCTTCTGGGTATATGCCTAGTAGAGGAATTATAGGATTGAATGGCAGGTCTATTTTTAGATCTCTAAGTGTTCTCCAAACATCTTTGCAAAAGGAATGTATTAATTTGCATTCCCACCAGCAGTGTAGAAGTGTTCCCTTTCTCCACATCCACGCCAACATCTCTGGTCTTGGGATTTTGTGATATAGGCTAATCTTACTGGAGTTAGATGATATCTCAAAGTAGTTTTGATTTTCATTTCTCTGATGTTAAAGATGATGAGCATTCCATCAGTGGAAAGGATTTTAAAAGTCTCCCAGTTCATTATCC
>CAUYPK010019516.1:0-29984 GCA_963574355.1 Loris lydekkerianus
ATTCCCAAATAAAACATGTGTGGATTCACTGGAAAAGTTGCAAATGGAGTTCCAATTTAGATCTAAAGAGCTTCATCTCCATGAACAGGACATACCGCTTTTCCGTAACCCATTTTCTATTGACATTGAAAATGTGGATACGATTTACTAAACGGAACTGGCTGAACTGCAGAATTGTGACTCTCTGAAAGATGCATTCAAGTCAAGCAGCCTTCTTAATTTCTATGCATCTCTCCCCTCTGAGACATATCCTAATCTCAGGAACCATGCACTCAAAATGGCAACCATCTTTGGTAGCACTTATGTCTGTGGATAGACATTTTCCAGAATAAAACATCTGAAATCTCCAACCAGATCTAGACTAACTGATGCACACTTGCAACCCTTGTTACAACTAGCAGTGACAAATATGAAACCGGACATTGACCATCTCATTAGCCAAAAGCAGGCCCATAGTTCCCATTGAAATACTGGTAAGTTTGTTGATTTAACTTTACTTGTTCTTCTTTTTAAATATTGTTATTTGTTCCTGTTTTGTTTTTTTACTTCAAAATAAGATATGTGCAGTGTGCATAGGAATTTGTTCATAGTTTTTTTTGTTTTTTTTTTTTAATTATAGTCTGGTCCTCCAATGATCTAAGGGACAGTGAACTGGCCCCCTGTTAAAGGACCCCTACTTTAACATATCAGAGGAATTTACATAACACTCTTGAGAACAGAAGTAAGAGATATAGGTACTTCAGTACTACCCATATTATCTACCAAGACTACAGTGTGAGCAACAGTGTAGATTCATAGTAGTAGTTCCTTGAATAAAACTTTTTAGACAGAATTTTCTACAAAATAGGTTTCACAGTACCCGCAAAGATGAAATGGAATGATATGGGAGCCATATGGAATCCTATTATTTAAAATGGTTCGTGCGGAAGACTCCAATAAAATTAATGGCACTTACAGCATTATAACTGGAAGGATTTTTGGTTGTTCAAAATCATTTCCAAAAAGATCCAAGTATTCAAGGGATAAATTTTTAAATTCACAAGGCAAAAATGGAAGCTTATTTCGGGCTGCTGACAAAAAACAAAGGTTCGTTAGTTGTCCTATCTTGAAAGGTAATCTAATCAATTCATTATCATCAAGTTTTATATCTGTAAGTTCTAGGAGCTGGCAAAACTGCACAGGGAGTGCTTTGATTTTGTTCTTGCTGAGATCCAAACACGGAAGTGACTTCTGGAGTGTAGAGTGACACAAAGCTACACTCAATGCCTCCAATTGATTGTCACTCAGGTTTAGTTCTTGAAGGTATATGAGGTCTCCAATTGTAGTTGGAAGCTTTTTTATTAATATATGGTTGTGACTCGAGTCTAATTTCCTAAGATTTTTAAGCAAAGCATACACATATCAACTCGGACAAGCCCAC
Source organism: Loris lydekkerianus (assembly GCA_963574355.1). Lineage (NCBI taxonomy): Eukaryota > Metazoa > Chordata > Mammalia > Primates > Lorisidae > Loris > Loris lydekkerianus. Next base: position 1,421 of record CAUYPK010019516.1, read on the forward strand.
AATAAGAAGTCTGAAGATGTTCCAGAGAATATGGAAAGTTCTTGCTTAGAGGATAATCCTTTTTGGATGTGATAACCATTTTAGTTTTAAGTTTTTCAAATTCGGTAGTCTTCACGGGTGTGAGCAATGAGAGTGGTGCTTCAACATCACAGCCTTGGGCTACGCCTGTGGCTCAGTGAGTAGGGCGCAGGCCCCATATACCAAAGGTGGAGGGTTCAAACCCAGCCCTACCCAAACTGCAACAACACCACCAACAGCAACAAAATAGCCGGGCATTGTGGTGGGCACCTGTAGTTCCAGCTACTTGGGAGGCTGAGATAAGAGAATTGCCTAAGCCCAAGAGCTGGAGGTTGCTGTGAGCTGTGACTTCACAGCACTCTACTGAGAGGGTGAAAAAGTGAGACTCTGTCTCTACAAAAAAAAAAAAAATCACGGCCTCTGTGAGCAAGTTTCACAACTGAAAGGAAACCCTTTAAACTGCTGGAATTGGCCTTACTTAGACAGGTATCCACAGGAGGCTCCTTTAAACCAATAGTGGCTTTGCCCTCATCCACGAATTTGGTGAAGAGTTGCTCAAGGTTCTCCTTTAGCTCGTAGTGGGCCCCGCACAGGTCCTTCAACGTCGGGACAAGTAGGCAGGCGCAGAGCGGGCCACACGTCCCGCTGCTGGGCACCTGCCCTGCGGACCGAGGCTCAGCGCAGCGCGGGCTCCCTTGCCCCGGTTCCTCAGCCCCAGGGCCGGCAGGTGCTGGCTGACCACCTCCACCTCGCAGTGCAGCTTCCTCTCACCCGGAGTACTTGGAACTTTATTACAGCAGAATTGTTTATATCAGTAAATCAGAAAAACGCTTTGACAAGTGTTTTGCGTCCAATGCCAATTTTAAAGATTTAAAGATCGCTCATTTCAAAGGAAGAATAATGAAATCCAAGTGGAACAGAGAACAAAAAAAACAAGTTTTTTTTTTTTGTTTGCTTGTTTTTTTGAGACAGAGCCTCAAGCTGTCACCCTGGGTAGAGTGCTGTGGCATCACAGCTCACAGCAACCTCCAACTCCTGGGCTCAAGCGATTCTCCTGCCCCTGCCTCCCAAGTAGCTGGGACTACAGGCATCTGCCACAACGCCCGGCTATTTTTTGGTTGCAGCCATCGTTGTTTGGCGGGCTGGGCTGGATTCGCACCTGCCAGCTCAGATGTATGTGGCTGGCGCCTTAGCCGGTTAGGCCACAGGCACCAAGCCAAAAAACAAGTTTTAATGATAAAAGCATATCCAAAACAAAATCTGACCATGAATGCTTACACTGGGCACATGTGTGGACACAGCAGGGAGAAAGCAGTCTTTGGTGGTGACAGCCTGACTGCTCTGCTGTCCTGGATAAAGTGGCCCTCGCCTATCTTATATAAGGGGCTGCTTCCAGTGCTAAGGGACAGTATGAACAGAGCAGGCTTTGCTTTGTCAAGATGGCCATGTGAGGAAAAGGAAGCTCTCTGAGTAGGGCTAACTGGGCTTGTTAGAAACCAGAAGTGAAGCCTATTGGTTAGAGGAAAGTCCAGTGGGAAGAGTCAGCTCTGAAGAAAAGGCAGTTGAGCTAACCTCTCTCCTGAGTGGTTATGCCTGTGGGTGAGGAAGGCGGAACTGATCTCTGAGTACATGATAAACAATTGCTGCTATGGAGAGAGGGGCTATCATACATGATAAGAACTCTTAAGAGAATAATGCTTTTGACCCTTTGATGATAGCCATTTCTCTCTCTCTTTTTTTTTTTTTTTTTTTTTTCAGTTTCTGTCTGGGCCGTGTTTGAACCCGTCACCTCCGGTATATGGGGCCGGCACCCTACTCCTTTGAGCCACAGGCGCTGGCCTTTTTGTTTGTTTGTTTTTGAAACAGAGCCTCAAGCTGTCACCATGGCTAGAGTACCGTGGCATCACAGCTCATAACAACCTCCAACTCCTGGGCAGAAGCAATTCTCTTGCCTCAGCCTCCCAAGTAGCTGGGACTACAGGCGCCCACCACAACGCGGCTATTTTGTTTTTGTAGTTGTCATTGTTATTTGGCAGGCCCGAGCTGGATTTGAACTCACCAGCTCTGGTTGAGCTATAGGCCTGCTTTTCCTTTTTTTTTTTTTTCTTTCTAATAAAACATTACCTTGACTACAGATACTGACAGCTAACTACATTTATAAGGAACAGGTTGGTGCTAAGAATTTTGAAAATGAAATAGGTTAAGAGAGAATCAGCCTGCAGCCAAGATTATTATTTTTATTTATTTTTTGTTGTTGTTGCAGTTTGGTCGAGGCAGGGTTCGAACTCACCACCCTCGGTACGTGGGGCCAGCGCCCTACCCACTGAGCCACAAATGCACCCCCAATTTTTTCTTTCTTTCTTTTTTTTTTTTTTTTTGCAGTTTTTTTTTTTTTTTTTGGCCAGGGCTGAGTTTGAACCTGCTACCTCTAGCATATGGGGCAGGCGCCCTACTCCTTTGAGCCACAGGCGCCACCCTAAGTTTTTATTTGTTAAGAAGGATTTTTCCCAAGAAAAACCTTATTCATTTAACCATTCAAAGAACATGTATCTTATGCCTTGTAGGCACCACACACCATGCTAGACACATGCCTTGTAGGCACCACACACATGCTAGGGATACGATAATTAAGACACTGTGCATGCCGTCCAAAATGTTAGCGGTGGTAGCAGCAGCAGAAGTCTGTAAAGATGGAGGCAGGCAACAAAGGACTGACCGATTCAACCAGAGAGACAGAAAAGACGACCCCGATGGGGGTGACTCTGGAGCAGAACCGAGACAGAAAAGTAGACTTTCCCTGGTTGGCAAGCAGGGAAAAGGCTTGGAATCCAAATAAAGGAATGAGGTTGAAAAGTGAAAATTCCATTCTCAGACCTCAAGCCCTCCTCAAAAGAGCCAATCCAGACCACGGAAGATCTCAGAAGCCCTGTTAAAAATTTAGACTTCTTCTTCAAAGCAATGAAGAATGATTGGAAATTTCAGGCAAGGACAAAACAGGATCAAAGTTGTGTTTTGGAGCCACAGTGAGCACACCTATAGTCACAGCCTATCAGGAAGGCTGAGGCAGAAAGATCCACAGAACCAAGAGTTGGAGGCCATAGTGCACTAAGACTGCACCTGCGAATAGCCACTGCGCTCCAGCCTGGGCAACAGAGGGATTACCTTCTCTCTAAACAACAAACAAAAGACTGTGTTTTAAAAAGATCTCTCTGGGGCGGTGCCTGTGGCTCAAGGAGTAGGGTGCTGGTTCCATATACCAGAGGTGGCGGGTTCAAGCCCAGCCCCGGACAAAAGCTGCAAAAAAAAAAAATAAAATAAAAAAATAAAAAGATCTCTCTGGTGGAAGAGTAGAGGATACGCTAGAGGAAGATGAGACTACAAAGAGACAAGCAAGGGACAAGAGAGTCAAAGGCAGAAAAGGAGGGGACACACAGAGGTAGTATCTGATCATCCGGCTGGGAGAGGATAAAGTATTGCAAGGACTAAGCATTATTGCTTAGGTATAAAAGTTTTTGCACAGCTATTCTCCTAGCCCTAAAACTCTGGCCATGCTTCCTTGATAATCTGAAAGAAAGTAAAATGGTGCTTCCCAGCCCTCAAGAGCATTAATACTAATTATGCACCTGCATCGGAAGTAGACCATGTTTCTAATTCAGGGCAAACTGTTAACATCATGGAAAGACTTACATAGAGAAGCCATTCATTATGAAAATTAACCTGACATTCACCTGGGCTTTCTCAGAGTTAGAAAGAATCCCCAAGGATTAACTGTGGTCCAATCAATTTGGTGCATGTCTAATTTCCCACATTGGTGAAGAAATAGAATGTAATTATGCAAGCTCATACTGAAAGTATTAAAGATTGCCCTTCTAGAGTATCTATCATTCAATAAATCTGTCAAAACTGTTTTTTGTAAGCAAAATATTTTAGATGTAAACTTTAAAAGTGTATGTAAGAAAATACAGTATATATACTCTCTTACCAATATTTATTTAGTTACAATTAGGCACCATGGAAGACAGCAATAAAGCAATGAAACAAACCCTGCCCTTGTGAAATGTATACTTGAACAAAAAAGAAGCTTAGTGGATTTTCATATTTTCAGAATATATTATGTTATATGCCTAAAAAAGGTAAATCTAAATTCATAATTTCTCCCATTCGTATAGCTTTTGATTGTACAAAACATTCAGATAGAGCCGGGTGCGGTGGCTCACACTTGTAATCCTAGCACTCTGGGAGCCGAGGCAGGTACATTGCTCGAGCTCACGAATTCAAGATGAGCCTGAGCAAAAGTGAGACCCCCCATCTCTACAAAAAAATAGAAAAACTGAGGCAAGAGGATCACTTGAGCCCAAGTTGGAGGTTGCTGTGAGCTATAATGCCACAGCACTCTACCCAGGGAGGCAGCTTGAGACTGTCTCAAAAAAAAAAAATATATATATATATATATTTTTTTCAGATAATTCGGAAAGTACACCCTGTGCCTGCCTTTCTATTTATACACTGTAGGATCACCAGGCATGGTGGCTCTAGCTCTTTGGGGGGCTGAGGCAGGGGGATTGCTTGAGCTCAGGAGTTCCAGATCAGCCTGAAAAACAGCAAGATCCCCTCTCTACTAAAAATTGAAAACAAAACAAAACAAAACTGGCCAAGCATTGTGACAGGCACCTGTAGTCCCAGCTACTCAGGAGGCTGAGGCAAGAGGATCCCTTGAGCCCAAGAGTTTGAGGTTGTGTGAGCTGTGATGCCACAGCACTCTATCCAGGGTGACAGAGTGAGACTCTATGTCTCAAAAAAAAAAAAAAGTTCTGCTTCATAACAATGACCTTTCATCCAACAACATAACTGAGCTTCCATGGAAGTGACCCTCCCATCCTTCTTGTGTATTATTCTGTCTCATTTCAATTCCTACCTCATTCTACATTATATAAAGTCTGAAAATGATTTGTCTGCAAGGGATCTTTAAAGGTCATAAACTCTTTTCAATTTTGTTTTTAACAGTATAACTTTTATTTCAAATGAATAAATAGACAGCAACCCCACATATGAAGTGATAAGAGCTGTATTTTATTAGGATATGACATATAATATAACATATAAATGTGTATTTTTTTTGTAAAGATATTTGATAGGACATTTCCAAGATAAAACTTAGAGCTTTTTTTTTTTTTTTTTTTTTGAAACAGAGTCTCTTTTTATCCCCCTGGTAGAGTGCTATGGCATCATAGCTCACAGCAACCTCAAACTTCTGGGCTCAAGAGATTCTCTTGCCTCAGCCTCCAGAGTAGCTGGGACTACAGACTAAAGAAAAAACTGCGATTTTTTTTTTTTTTTTTTTTTTAGACAGAGTCTCATCACTGTGTCGCCCTCAGTAGAGTGTCATGGCATCACAGCTCACAGCAACCTCAAACTCTTGGGCTTAAGCAATTCTCTTTCCTATGCCTCCCAAGTAGCTGGGACAACAGGTGTCTGCCACAACGGCCAGCTATTTTTTTGTTGCATTTGTCATTGTTGTTTAGCAGGTCCGGGCTGGGTTCGAACTCGCCAGCCCTGGTGTATGTCACAGGCACCCTACTCACTGAGCTATGGGTGCCACCCTAATTTTTCTATTTTTTTATAACAACAGGTCTCACTCTTGCTCAGGCTGGTCTCCAACTCCTGAGCTCAACCAATCCACCTACCCCAGCCTCCCAGAGTGCTAGGATTAGAGGCGTGAGTCACCATGCCTGGCCAATTTGGAGCTTATTATATGCTTGGCCTTCTTTGGTGAGGCAGAGCATGTTGGTATTAGAAGGAACTTGCAGAAGTTTTCTTTTGACAGCTTCAATTTCCTTAGTGAATCCAGAAGCAAAGGGATTAGCTGAGAGTGTGGATAAAGAAGATGTTAGACATTTAAGAAAATGAAAAAGACAGAATAGTCTAGGCCACTGGTTCACAAAGTATGGTGCCAAGATCAGCAGCGCCAGTGACATCTGGGAATTTAGAAATTACAACTTCTCCGGCCCCATCCAGATCACTGAATTAGAAACTCTGGAGGGAGGACCTGCTTTCTGGGATCTGTGCGTTAGCAAGCCAGATGATGGCGATGCATGCTGAAATTAAAGTGCACAGAATCAGGGAGGGGCTGTAACATTTCTGGGCTGCATTAAGCATCCCTAGAGGTTCAGGATTATGAATCTGAAGAGAAACCAGCCTGCATCACATTGTTGTGTGTTTCTCTTAGACCAAATTTAAATGTGGGGTGCAGGCTTGACATAAGTGGTGATTTCAATATCACCAAAATTGGTGATATTATCAGTTATCACATTTTTATTTAACATATTTGAATACATATGCTTTTTTCTCAATGTCTAAAAATAAAAAAAGATATATTTGATAAATAAAACTACACTTTTTTTTTTTTAATGGAGACAGAGCCTCATTCTGTTTCCTGGGCTAGAGTGCTGTGGCATCAGCCTAACTCACAGTAACCTCAGACTCCTGGGTTCAAGACATCCTCCTGGCTCAGCTTCCCAAGTATCTGGGACTACAGGCACCCACCACAATGCCCAGCTAGTTTTTCTATTTTTAGTAGACATGGGGTTTTGCTCTGGCTCAGATTGATCTCAAACTCCTAAGCTCAAGCACCCACCTCAGTCTCCCTGAGTGCTAGGATTAGACCTGAGCCACCATGCCTGGCCATCGAGTAAAATATTTTTAATTCCTAAAACAGAAACACAGTGTGAAAACTATCAGATCTAATCCAGCTTCCATGTTATACATGGAACTGATAAAACTTCCCTCTACTCTAATCAATGAGAATTCCTTTATGAATGGAAAATTGGATAATGGATATATTCAACAATGAAAAGTGTTACAAAGAAATATTTGGGAGGGAATTTCTTAGCATACTTCAATTAAATCACTGGTTCTCTCACCATAGTAGCAAATATTCAAATATCCTCTCCTAACAAATACTCAAAGTTACTTAAACAATTAAAGGTATTTAAAATTAACTCTGTGCTAACAAAGCTGAGGGCGTGATACACATTTACCTGAAAGAGTGATTGGAGGGGAGGTAGAAAGAAATTACTCTCCCCTTTCCCAGCAAAGGGATCATCAGGAAATTTGTAATTCAGCATACAGGAGTGGGCAGAGAAAGCTTTTAAAAGCATCCATTCCATACTAATCTGCCTCTCCCTTTCTGAAGTCCCTTGGGTATTGTGCTGGCAATTCAAGATTTGAAGGGCAATCCCTAGATTCATAAGTAGTCTATCCCTCTTTGTCTGCTGTTTTGCCTGTGATTCTAAGTTAGAAAGCAGTGGAGTAGTACAAGCCTTGCATCTCATTCACACACACACACACACACACACACACACTCACGTGCACAGGCACTTCCAAATTCAGTGCTTTTTCATCTGTAACACTTCCTTCCTTACATTTACCATTTTAAGTGCTTCATATGATTTAATTTCCAGACAAAATAGACTATTCCTCTTCTACTCTAAGTCTGATTCTCTCCTTTCATTGATTTCTCATAGAATTTTTTTTTCTTTTTTTGAGATAGAATCTCGCTTTGTCACCTTTAGTAGAGTGCTGTAACGTCACAGCTCACAGCAACTTCAAACTCTTGGGTTCAAGCAATACTCAGCCTCATGAGCAGCTGGGACTACAGGTGCCCATCTCACTCTTTCTCACGCCGGTCTCAACTCCTGAGCTCAGACAATCCACCCGCCTTGGCCTCCCAGAGTGCTTGGGATTACAGGTGTGAGCCATCTTTCCTGTCAGAATGTATTATTTTTATCCCACAGTTCAGAACTTTTCTGAACTCACAGTCTAGGTTGAGGCCCCTGCTAAATGCCAACAGCATATATCATTCTCATAGCACCAGCAAGTCACAAGTTCCTAAAACTTCTTATTCAATGACCTGATGGAAGCAAGGGATCTTGTATGTTTTGTTCAATTGTGCATCCTCAGTACCCACTATGAGCTTAGCACAGGATAGATGCTCAGTAAAAACTATTGAATTAATAAATGAATATTCTCTTATATAAGAAAGGTAATTCAATATGTATATTAGATGAATAGTGTGGTAGTTTGTCATATCAGTGAACCCCAACAAACCACACCTTTGCACAGTTGCTTCTTCTTGAATCTGACCACTTTAACCAACAGAATATAACAAAAGTTACCCTTTGCCAGTTACTGCCCTAAGCCTTAAGAAAGCTTGGCAGTTTCTACCTTTTGCACAAATTAAAACAAATTTACACATGTACACAGTCCAACTACCTTGAGACCACCAAGGTCATAGAAAGCCAAGTTATCTATATGATAAGGACACATGGAAGGGAACTGAGAACCCAGCTGACAGCAAGAACTGAGGAACTCAGCTGAGCAAGAACTGAGCCCCTGCCCCAAACCAGCTTCCAGATGACAGCTAGCACCAATGTGCCATTTGTGTGAATGGACCATCGTAGAAGTGGATCATTCAATCCCAGTCAAGCTGCTCCAGCTGATGCCATGTGGAGCAGAGAAAAGATACTCTGCCAAGCCCTACACAAACTGCTAAAATCATGAGCAAGTATTGTTGCTGCTGCTTCATTTATATCAGTAACTATTGGAATATTTGTTATGCAACAATTGAAAATTGAGATGGAGGCCTGCACAGTGGCTCTTGCCTGTAATCCTACAACTCTGGGAGGACAAAGCAAGAGGATCCCTTGAGCTCAGGAGTTAGAGATCAGTCTAAACAAGAGCAAGACCCTGTCTCTACGAGGAAAAAAAAAAAAAAAATAGCTGGGCATTGTGGTGAGTGCCTGTAGTCTCAAGTACTTAGGAGGCTGAGGCAAGAGGAACTCTTGAGCCCAAGAGTTTAACATTGCTGTGAGCTATAATGCCATGGCATTTACAAAGGGCAACAGAGTGAGACTGTGTCTCAAAAAAAAAAAAAAAAGGAAGAAAAGAAAAGAAAAAGAAACAAAACTGAGATAAATGGCAGGCAGATATTTAAATTTCATAGAGATAATACATAAACTATGTGTGGTGTATGTATATGCAAAGATTTACAGCAACGAAAGGCAGAAAATTCACAGAGAGAACTTATTTCCTGGACATACAACAGTGTGTTATTAAATCAAACATTATAAAGTTTTAACACTTTTCTCTTTGTCATGAAAAATAACTGTTTATAAAAATAAAGTATTTACTATGTATGCATCATTAAATTCTCACAATGACGCGATACTACACACATATTATTCCCAATTTACAAAGAAACTAAGAGAAAGATAAAAGTAACCAGTTGAAGGTTGAGCAAGATTCAGAGCCAGGATATGTGGCCAGACCATGAGTCTTAAGAGCTTAAGATATTAATGACATTACAGTGATGTTCTGAAGAGCCCACTACCATCTCCTACCACCACTACCGTCACCAGTCATCAGAACCATTTAATAGTGCTCCTTTTAAAGGAAGAATTTTTGTCACTCTTTCTCTTTCTCTTCATTTCCATTTCTATTTCTCTCCAGCTTCTCCAGAGCTACATCAATGCCAATGGTCTAGTGATGCCATCAGCAATCTCACTGCATGACAGCCCCCTGCCAGTGTTTAGGAAAGAGATGACACATCAATTTTACAAGATGCCTGAAATTTGTGATCATGGAGGGTAAATGAAAAGTGATCTATGTACATCTGTGTACCTAATTCTCTGGGCTCAATTTCCTCATCTGTAAAATTAGAGAATTAATTTATAAATTCTCTCAGATTTTATGGGTTTTTTATTTTTCATAGTTATTTATTTATTTTATTTATTGAGACAGAGTCTCACTATGTTGCCCTGTGTAGAGTGCTATGGCATCACAGCTCGCAGCAAACTCAAACTCTATGGACTTAAGCAATTCTCCTGCCTCAGCCTCCCAAGTAGCTGGGACTACAGGAGCCCGCCGCAACACCCGGCTATTTTTTGGCTGTGGTTGCCATTGCTGTTTGGCAGGCCCAGGGTGGGCTCAAACCTGCCACCTCTGGTGTATGTGGCTGGCACCCTAGCCACTTGAGCTATAGGTGCTGAGACTTTATGGGTTTTTTAAAATTTAAATTTAAGATAAATTTAGCAACTATGAAATCATTAAGTGAGGTAAGGAATTATAAAAATATACAGGGTGTCCTAAGAGCTGCCCATAAAATTACCCTACATAGGGAAAATGGAAAATTGTAGCTAAATGTACCTTTATTTTAATTTTACTTTTTATTAAATCATAACTGTGTATATTGATGCATTTATGGGGTTCAGTGTACTGATTTGATATACAATGTGAAATACTTACATCAAACTGATTAACACATCCATCACCTTGCTTACTTATTTGTTGAGGTAAGACAATTATACTCTTCTCTTAATAGTTTTGAAATGTACCATTGCATCATGCACATTAGGTGAGGTCCCCCCTAATACTCTCCCCACCCCCCGCCTCCCTCCTCCCCTTGCCTCTCTCTCCTCTTCCCTTCTACTTTCTGGACTACAGTTATGTTTTACCATTCATATGAATGTGTAGGTGATTATATATTGATTTCATAGTAGTATTGAATACATTGAATATGTTTTTTTTTTTTTCCATTCTTGAGATACTTTACTAAGAAGAATATGTTCCAGCTCTATCTAGGTAAACATAAAAGATGTAAAGTCTCCATCTTTTTTATGGCTGCATAGTATTCCATGGTGTACATATACCACAATTTGTTAATCCCTAAATGTACCTTTATTTATAAAATATTTATTAAGGCTGGGCATTCTGTCTCATGCCTGTAATTCTAGCACTCCGAGAGGCCAAGACTGGTGGATCACTTGAGCTAAGGAGTTAGAGACCAGCCTGAGCAAGAGTGAGACCCTGTCTCTACTAAAAATGAAAAACTGAGGCAAGAAGATCACTTGAGCCTAAGAGTTTGAGGTTGCCATGAGCTACAACAGCACAGCACTCTACTAAGGGTGAAAAAGTGAAACTCTATCTTACACACACAAGTACACAATACAAAATATTCATTAAAAAATATTTACACAATATTCTCTACATGTTGGCCAACTCTTTGCAAAATTTTGTAATCTAATCTATACATTGACCACTTCTTTGTAAAATTTTGTAATTTTCAAATTTCTCATTTTCCCTAAATATGGTGGTTTTATGGGCAGCTTTCGGGACACCCTGTAGTGATTTAATTGAATGTGACTGGCAGTATATGGGCTTTATTTCTGCTCTATTTCCTAAAAGGAAAGGTAGGATTCTGAGAACATAGACTACATCATGGAAAATTGTAGCTAGGCTTGGCGGCAGTGGCTCAGCGGTTATGATACCAGCCACATGTATCAGGGCTGGTGGGTTAGAACCTGGCCCAAGCCTGCTAAACAAACAAACAGCCAAGTGTTTTGGTGGGCGCCTATAGTCTCAGCTACAAGGAAGGCTAAGGCAAGAGAATCACTTGAGCCCAAGAGTTTGAGATTGCTGTGAGCTGTGATGTTATGGCACTCTACTGAGGGCAACAAAGTGAGACTCTGTCTCAAAGTGGAAAAAAAAAAAAAGAAGAAGACTAGCCCATTGAGTAAGAATGGAGAAAAGATAAGGAGTGGTTGCAGTGGGAAATAGTTAAAATGAGAGAAGTTGCTGAGTTTCTGTGCAGTTCACTTCATTGGGGATTAAGAGTATTTTCATGAGTTAGTACCCTTATATTGTTTACAACCTGGAAGAAATTTAAAGGCCATTATTATGTTTTTATAGGACAAAATATAGTCACTGTCAGATTAAGACTTCAGTTTACATGAGGAGTCAGAGATGGACTAGGATAAGGAAAAAAAGAATTTTATCTTCACTCAACCTTCACCTGTTCCAGAGACTATTGTATGTATTTTACAGAATTCATTGCACATAATAAATCTCTCACATTTTGTAAATATTTAGGTGTTGTTGATTTATTTCTGCCCTACTGGCAGCCGTCATGTCTCTGGTCTACACTGTGAATGTCTGTTTATATGTCTGTGTTGATATCATCTGCTCTGGCTTGGAGGCTTTATGGAAGGTAAGGATCATGTTTATTTATTTTGCATAATAGTTAGCATAGAGCTTTGTATATGAAGCTTTATTTTATTTGATGATGATTTTCTTTATGAATTTCTTTCCTGTCTACAGATTGACTGAATATTCTGATCTTTATTAATTCAGTGGAACTGTGAGGTGAGGTTAACTGTTGAATGCTTAGCCAAGCTGGGGAGCAGGCTTTCTCATATAGCTGTATGCAGTCTCATATGGTACCACAAAGAGGCACCCTCCTGTAAAAAGATGAGAAATACAGAGAAGCCACCCACATTGATTTTCACGAAGGAAAAGTTTAGTATCTAGTCTTAACCACCAAGTGCTTGTTGAATAAACTTGGCATGAAGTCAAGACTGAATACAGTAAACAGAAAACTCAGATAAAAGCTGCGGTAAAAAAAAAAATCCTCTTTATTTTCATCCCTATTCTTATTTGGAACAGGCTTCTAGAATAGTGTTGGAGGGTAGAATGTAAATCTGATGAGATGAAACTGTAGACAAGTGAATAAGGCCTCAACACTTTTTGAAGATGCTGCAGCTCTAAACAATTTTTACTAGTGTATCCTTCCTTCAAAGCATTCATCTCCTTAAACTTGTATCACTAAATGACAAAACTGGCCATCCAAACTCATTCATGTGGACACAACAATTTACTTTGTTTTCTTCCTTTCTTTCTTTTCTTTCTTTTTTAGAGACAGAGTCTCACTTTGTCACCCTTAGTAGAGTGCCGTGGCATCAGAACTCATACCAACCTCCAGCTATTGGGCTTAGGTGATTCTCTTGCCTCAGCCTCCCAAGTAGCTGGATTATAGGCGCCTGCCAGAACTCACTGAGCCACAGGCACTGCCCTAGTTTTCTTTCTTAGAATGTTCCAGATACTAAAATGAAAATTCCTAGACTAGGAAGGCTGCTTTTAAATATTTCCTTGAAAACCTTTTTTAAAAAAAAAAATTAATTTATTTACAGACAGGGTTTCACTCTTTTGCCCTGGGTAGAGTGCTATGGTGTCATAGCTCACAACTCACAGCTCACAGCACCCTTAAACTCTTGGGCTCAAGGAATCCTTTTGCCTCAGCCTCCCGAGTCTGGGACTTAGGCGCCTGCCACTATGCATGGATAGCTCTTCTATTTTTATTTACTTATTATTATTATTATTATTTTTTTTTTAGCTTTTCTATTTTTAGTAGAGACAGGGGTCTTGCTCTTATTTAGGCTGGTCTTGAACTCCTGAGGTCAGGTGATCTACCTGGCTTGGCCTCCCTGTATCCTGAGATTACAGGCGAGAGCCACAGTACCAGGGCAAAATCCTTTCTTTCCTCCCTCATCTTGCCTATTCTTTAGATCTATCATGAATTTTTCTATTATATTTGAAGGACTCTTTAGGGTTTTCTTGCTATATCTTTTATTGTAATCAGTTTTTCATATCGCTTTTTTTTTTTTTATTAATCCATTAGAAGAGATACTACTTCTTACATTAACTTCCACATTCTTCATTTTTATGTTTTATTTTGTAACTTAGGAATAAAATAGGAATCCACTGCCAGTGTTATGAGTCCTGAAATTTAGATTATGATTTCTGCTTTTTGAGAATGTTTCTGTTTAATTCTCCCAGGTTCCTTTGGTCAATAACTTTCTTTTGAAATTAATATTAGCTTTGAAAAATAATGATAACCCAGGGATAAATATACTGATGTATTTCTAAATATTATTAGATGACTCAATTAAATTTTCTAAAACAAATTTACCATACCATGTCTTCTTTTTAGCATAATACAGGGCATCGCAAAAGCCCCTGAAGTATCAATACATAGGGAAAATTGGAAATTATAGCTAAATGTATCTTTATTGACAAAACATTCATTACAACATTTTGCATAATATTCTCTGTATTGACGACCTATTTGTAAAATTTTGTAATGAATATTTTGTAAATAAAGGTAAAGAAAAATTTTCCATTTTTCTCTGTGTATGGCAACTTTGGGGTGACTTTTGGGATACCCTGTATTTTTGATAATGAAATTTTTATTTGTTACATGTTTGTTTATTCTAGCCAAGAATAAGATATTCTTTGTAAAAGTACTTTATAAACTTTATAGAAATATACAAATATAAGGTTAATATTCTATGCTAAGTATAAATATACTACTTGACAATATAAATACTATTCTTGTTCAACAGATGTAGAATCAAGTATAGAGAAGTTAAATTGCTTGTTCAAAGTCAAACAGCTTAGTAGTAGCTGAGATTCAAGTTTAGAGATGGTTTGACTTTATTTGATCTTTCTACAACATTATTTCATTTCTTCCTTAAAAGAGTTCAAGTCCTTTATGATTGTTTTCTTTAAGTCCTTAGTTTTCTTAGCCATCAGTAAAGGCTCTTACCATATATACTCGAGTATAAGCCGAGTTTTTTCCGGCACAAAATTTGAGCCGAGTTCGGGTTTTTCAGCACAAATTTTGTGCCGAAAAAACTCGGCTTATACTCGAGTATATACAGTATTTTCAGCTTAACACTTCAGGAGAACATATATTTTTTATCTTTCATTTTAGAAAAATAGGTTTTTATTCCTGGACCCTGTCCTGGATTTCAGGAATTTGTAGTATCAGAATTAGTGTAGGTATAGCAATATAGTCATGATATATCTGGGAGAATATAGATTTATGAGAAATACATTTGCCAGAATACTGGGTGACGTCTACATGCATTAATCAGCAATTTATCAGACTCTGAGAGGAATTTTGTTTTTTAGATACAGTTTTGATGGAGTAATTTTCTGAGGCCTATACTTGTGTAACTTCTGAAACAGAAGAACAAAATCGGTCATGAAGAAAGTAAGAGAGGTTTTCTTAATATCCATGCATATTTTTGTCTCAGAAGCAGATTGCATGCTGATGATCAGAATGCTAACACAGCTTAATTTCTTAGTTTTCAAAGACCACAATGTACACATAGCTTGAGGAGGGATATTATTTTTGGAAAGTTATACAGTTTTAGGTGACTGTTAGTAGTCATATAAAGACATTCAGGCCTTGGCTGGATACTTCAGTTCTCTTAAAACTTATAGCAATCCTGTCAGAAGCAAGCATTTTGGAAACAGTATATACATGTAACTGAAGGAAGCAATCCTACCAAATGCCTGCTTACCCAAATTATTTTACTCCTCCTGTTCTAGATATATTTTTCTAGAAATCCACTTTTTTTTCTGGAAATACATTTGTAACATTTACATATATGTGTATATGTGTCTATCAACCTCAGTGTACAAGTCTTAAATATATTCATTGTGAAAAAATTTAGGAAATTCAGATAGGCAGAAAGGAAAAGGAATCCTTAAGTATAACAACAAATTATAACATTTTGGTGTATAGCCTTTTGCACTTTTTTAGAACATGTAGGTGTGCACACATGCATATATATATATATATATACATAAATCATAAAATGTGTTCATATTGATAAAAAATAAGATTACAGAACTAAGGAAACAAAATGAGAACCAGAACACCACCGTTGCAGAATTAGTAAGTGATATGGAACCAGTACAGAATAAAACAGAAGTAGGGAAAAATAGAATACCGTATATACTCGAGTATAAGCCGAGTTTTTTCCGGCACAAAATTTGTGCTGAAAAACCCGAACTAGGCACAAATTTTGTGCCGGAAAAAACTCGGCTTATACTTGAGTATATACGGTAGTTTGGACTAGAAGCTTGAAATAATCACAGTAAACACAGGAGTAAAAGACAAAGGTGAAAGCAATTTGACTAACAGTGATATAAAACAAAGACTAGTTAATAAAATAATTGCTAGTGTCTGTGAGGAAGAGGACACAACAAATCAAACTAAAAAAAAATTTAAAGGAGTGATAAAGCAAAACTTCACTGAAAGGAAGAACTGAATCTGCAGATGAAAAAGATGCATTGGGGAAAAAAAAGACACTGAAATTGAAAACTGAAAATTGTAAGAGAAGGATCAACATCAAATCATGTCCTGATTGATTATTATTGGAAAAAAAAAAAGACTTCTTCAGTTATGCAAGTAAAAACAAAAGTCATCTATAAGGAAGAAGTTTAGACTGACTTTAGGCTTCACAACAATCGATGATATTAAAGAGCAGTGTCAGCGCAGTTCTGATAAAAGAAAATGTAACCCAAGAACATTGTACCAAGCTCAGTTGTTATTGAGGTAAAAAGGTAACAGGCATATATTCTCAAGTGTGAAAGAACCCAGAGAATTTGGCTTCTGTGAGACCCTTTCTGAAAAAACTACTTGTAAAAATTTAGCCAACCAAGAAAGGAATCAAACTAAAGACAGGTTGTGATATTAAATACATTTATGTATAAATGTAAGATTTAGAAACTAGCAACAGAACAGAACGTAAATGTTGTGCATCATGGCAAAGTAAAACTCAACAAAATTGGGAGGTAGGTTGAAGGAAAATGTGGGGTAAGAGATTATTAATGACTTTATCATTCTTAGCAGCAATTCATCCAGAACTAATTCGAATTTAATGTAGTTTAAAAGTAATGTTAATCTGCTCTCTCTTTATAGTTTTTATATTTCTTATACTTAGAGGGATTTTTGTAATTAATAAACATTTTAGTGAATAAGTATTTTAACTAAGATTTAAAGTTTTTCAGTTTCATTTCAGCTTTTGTTAATTTCAAGTATAAAATTAAATTTTGTATTATTTAAATTTATTTATATTAATTAAATTTATATTATTTAAAAGTGACTATAATCTTATCCCAGAAATAATCAATTTATTTGTATCTATGCATCTATCTGTATATGTATAGTTGTGTGGAATAATCTTCACTAAATGTTAACACTGAGTATTTCTCAAAGGTGAAATTTTTGAAACATTTGTTGCATTTTTTTCTTTCTATATTTTGAATTACTTGAATTTTTATAATGAGAATGTGTCAAAAAAATGATACAGTGAGTTCATTATTCTGATAAATGAATTTATATTTATGTAGATTTATGTCCTTCTTTCTTTTTAAATTTATCATGACCCCTTTTCTCTAGGCATTGTTTTTAATAGCTCCACAGTATTTTATGGATGTGCTATATTTCTTCTTCCATTCTTGATCTCAGTTACTTTAATGATAGAGCTGGATTAGATTAGCTGGTTGTAATGTTTTCTTTAAGCTGTGGAATCCTTCCAATAAATTATTTATAACTCTTGGCTTAGATATCTTGTATAGGATATGGTTTCCAAGTTGTGCAGATTAGGTAATCTCTGAGGTTCATGTCATTTTACTACCAACTAGGTTTTTTTTCCTTAGGTCTTTTTTTTTTTTTTTGATTGCTTTTTTGTTTGTTAAAAAAGTCAGTAGTAACCCTCTTTAAGAATCAGAATTTTAAAGTGAAAGATGCCTTCAAAAAGCATCCAGTATATTTTCCCTAAATATTATACATAAGGAAACCGATTTAAGTTGTTGGACGTCGTACAGCCAACTGAAATGAATGAGACTTGAGCTTGGATCTCCTGGCATCTTATGCTGTTCTTTCCCCTCCAGTACACATAATACATTTTTTAAAAATGATAAACATGGAAGATGACAATTTTATCTTAATCCATGTCACATTTATACCAATATGTAAATGTCTGGAAATATACTTAGTTTATAGCATATTTATTTTCTTCTACATGGAAAGAGATCAGCAATGCAGCCATCATTGAGGTCTTATAGGAGTTAAAAAGAAAAGTGAGTGAGATTCTGGCAAGGAAGAAAGCATTTACTAGTCAAAGATTTGGAATTTACTGTGGTTACTAAGATTAAAATAAAACTAAAACTTGACTTGGCAGAGGATTAAAAACAAATCAGCTCCAAAGTGTGTGCGCATCATGGAGAAGATGCCATTATTCCTTCAGGCATCTGAGGGGGAAGGGAATATTTTTTCTTTGTGTTGCTGGAGCTGATTTATTTAGTTATGATTTCAACATGCCCACAAGGCAAGCCCCAGAAAACATTGCACAACAGTAACCAGAACAAATGGTGCTATTTTTTTCTATACCTCCCCCCTACGGTTTTTTAAACAGCAATGGATGGGGGTTCCTCCCCCCCCCCCCACACACACACACATTGTTTAAATGGCTCTGATTATGTTTGACTATTGGGTGTGGCAGGGTTTAAAATTTAAGTGGTAGTACAGGTTTCTGGACTAGAAAGAGAATTAGAGGTGATGTGACTTGATTATTGGAATGTGTGGAAGAATGTAAAGTCGTGAGAGGTACCATGGTCTACCGCAGGCTGCTTTTGGTAATAGATCTTCTTGTTAAGAAAAAAGAACCCTGTTATTATTGGGAATTTATTTTGGAAACTACCAAAGAAGAAATTTGACAGAAAAGTAAAGCAAACCACCTGTCTCATATTTCCTTTCCACACAGGCACTTTGAAGAGATATCTTAAATATTGTCAAGTCTCAGTGATTCTGGCATAAATTAGTCACTATTCTCACAAACTTGAATTAAACTCACCTGGCATTGCACTAGGTTGCAGCACAGAGAAAATTAGCAAACAAGATCTTATCCTTTTGGACCTCTGTAAGAATTGTGACCTAGCAAGTAGTTCAACAAATCCCAAACTCATTTTTCTTCACACACTCCAAACACTCTTCTTCCCTTCTTTCCTGTATCTTCTATCTTCTTTGATGGCCTCCCCATCCTCCCAGCTGGAAACCTCCCATTCATTTTGAGTCCTTATGTTACCTTGGTCTCCACAAGCAGTCTGTCAACAAGGCCTGTCTCTTCTAGCTCCAAAATTGTTTTTGAGTATGTTCATCCTTTTTTCTCTGTTCTTATAGCCATTACTCCATTTGGGTCTTTTTATCTTTCATTTCGATTCTTTAGAGAGCTGCCTATTTACTTTCCTGTTCCATTTTCTAATCCATCTTCTATACTGCTGTCAAGTCTCTTTCTTTATAGATCTAATCTTATCATTTTCCAGCTTAAAAACACCCATTAACATGTTAGGAAAAAGTCTAAATTCCTTAGCTTGTCATGCCAGGATTTCATAGTCTGGCCCTGATCTACTTATTCTCACCTCATCTTCTGCCCTAATTTCCTACTCAGCTCCCACACCCCACCCCACCCCCGTTGCCAGATACACATGTACATTTAGTTACTGTGGTTCCATTAGCTTCCTCAGAGTTCCCTGAGCTTTCTCTTTACTTGTGCTTTTGATCATGACACAGGATACTCTTCCCTGACTGATAAACTCCAGCTTGCTCCGCACGAAGGAGCCAAGATTTTACAAAGAATATTCTTGACAAAACAAGACCAAAGAAACAAACTGTGTGTACAGAACCAAGCAATAAGGGCAGCCACCATTTAGAGCAGAGTTCAGATTGGGTAGCTACAGACTATTTACCTTTTCTTGGGCAAACCAAGAGGGAAGTACTTGTTCCAGAAACTTTTCTGTGCTTGATTTAGGTTGTACTGAATTGTGAATATAAATAACTTAATATTGAAATAGATATAAATTGTGCTACCTATTTGTCACTCTTCCTTGAAGAATACAGGGTGGCCATAAAGTTTGTGTGCAATTTAGAACGGTGTGCAATTGATCACTTAATGTTCAAAGTAAATGTGTCAAGGGACTAGATAACAGGCAAATATTATTATTATCACCAAAGTATAGGCTTAATTAGATTTGCCACTAGTATTTGAATTTCTTTCTTTTTTCTTTTTTTAACTCTATAAAGCTAAGAATGTAAGTCTGAGTCAAAGTAAACGGGAGCTTCTGAGAAAGTACTTGTATTATAAGATGGTTGCACTTACTATATACTTTCAAGTATTCAAAGATTTAAGAGGAACCATCCCATACCAGGGCAAAAGGCTGGGAATCAGGCAGTGGGGAATTAGTCCCTGCCCATCATTGTCTGTCTTTGTCCTTGCTCTTAAATTTTCTGATTGGTAACATGTCGTGGATTATTTCTGACTCTTAATTTACGCAGAGATGTTTTGTGAAATAATATAGACAACCACTGTCAGTTATTTTTTGTTGCTCAGTAAAGATTCTATACAAATTAACAGTGATCTTAGGGTGGTTATTGTATTAAGAAAGTTCTTGAAAGCCAGAGAAGTACCCAGAGTAGGTCACTTAAAATTTTCATTTATTATTTCTCTTAGTCCTGCAGAGAGTGTTCTATGTTAGGTAGAACAATGCTGAAAACATGCACAAAAGCATAGGTTTATAATTTTGTGGGAGCCAATTCATGATGGATATAGTTCTCTCCAACTATAATGTTCTGAGTGATTTGCTGCCTTTTATAAAAGTCAGCGCCCACCTTTTAGTGATTTTTTTTCTTTAGGTATATTTGGATTTTTATGTTTGTTCAAATATTCTCCATGAGTTCTGCCATTTAACCTTAAAATAGAAAGTCACATGTCAAGTTTGCTACTTTATTTGCATTCTAACACTTTGTATAGGGTTATCCATCTGTCAGATTCTCTTTCTGAATTCCACTTCTCACCTTCTTGTATTGGTTGTTTTTTGGTATAAAAGCAGGTGGAGATCCTTACTCTATGTGAAGAATACGTGTTCTTTTTGCTGATGCAGAACACTGCTAAACTTTCTCTTTAAAGGAAAAACAATTGTGGACAAAAGGGGATATTTGTTTGAGTTAAAAGAAATTCATTCTTTTCTCACTATACTTCTTTTCAAATTACTGTCACCCTCAGTAGTGTGAGGGTTCTTTCAGAGCTTTAGCGTACAACTAACTGGTGAATAAAACTGACACTTAATTGCATGAAGTCTAGTGATATTTGCAGTGTCTGTGAATTATTCTGTTAGGATGTGAAAAATATTGAAGAGTATAATTTTTAAACTATATATTTCATAATCAAAGTATTTATAAATACATATGAAACTTATTCTAAGTATAACCTATACTAAACTGAGATGGTCATGTTTATAACTCAGTAGATAAACTATGCTGGAATGTTTCAGACCAGGCTCAGCTGAAGCAAGACATTTTTGAACTGATATTATAAGGAAGGGTCTTTTTCATTATTCAGTGGTTTCATATGAACATAAAGTGATGACTTGTGTTTGGTTAGTTCCAAATTTAAACTTGTTGTACTTCTTATGTTAGTAGAAATGTTTTCATTTTAACTACTGATTTAATAGAGTTGGTCTTGGAATATGGTTACTTTTTGATTCCTCTTTAACTTTACAATTCAAATAAATTAAGTAACCAAGAAGAGCAATTAAGATGATTCTATTGAGTTGCATGGCATCCCTGTTGTTTTTCTTTTCCTTATGTGCAAACTTAAACTGAATTGACGCTTTGTACTTAAAAACAAATTTGTAGTATTAAATAAAGATAGTTTAATAGCATTTAGCAGCATTATGGAAAACTTGGAAAAGGGAAAGAAAGGAATGAACTGTAAAAGGTAGGATCTGAGCTGAGCCTTAAAGAATACACAGTTTTTAATGTATTCTATCTGGACTTCCCTTTGAATACTTTTTGTTCTATGTGACTGTTATGTATTATATGACCAGGTCATCCTGCCTTGGAGGAAAGAGTGGATATTTATTTTCTAACTATATTGCAATCTTAATATGTGCCCCTGAATGAGTCACATCACTCTGCTAATTTCTCTATCTTAAAATGATAATGGCTACATAATTTGAGATTTAATTTGATGTAGACAAACCTTTTAAAGTATAACAATACCTTTTACTATGAATGAATTAAAGATAGAAGATAGCATTGCCACAATAGTTTATTCTTCTGCCTTTAAGCATGGTACCTTTTTTTGGGCATAAAAATAAGGATTAGGCTTCCAAGGTCTTTTGGGTGCTTTTTGTGTGTTCTGGAAGGCAATAGTCTTAATTTTCTTGTACTTAGCATCTGGTTTATTCATGAGACCTCTATAATTAACCAGAAGTATGTTTCTGTCTTGTCTTTTAGGAAGATTTATAGTATATCTCAGGTGGTGTCAGATAGCAGGTAGAAGACTGAATAGCTAGCTCTCTTAATTTGAAAAACAGTATGTCTCCTACTGATACTGTTAAAGTAAGATATGATTTTTAAAAAATCTCTTTTCTTTTTCATTTGTCATGATTGATAGGTACATTATTTGATACTATTGAGTTGCATCACATTTCTTAAGTTAAGAGATCTTAAGTTTCTTAGGAAAGTTGGAAGAAAGTAGACTTTAGAGGGAATAACAGGCTTATGGCATATTCTGGTGTGTTATGCAAGGTGCCTTTCATGTCTGTATCTGCTAGAGTGAGAAATAGTAGAGGGAAGAGTTTGTCTCATTGAAATTGTTCCTGTATAATTTACAGGGGGCAAAATGACTTTTTAATACAGGTAAAAGTCCAAATGTGGACTTTATACATAATCAGTATCAAAAGAGGATACATTTATTTTTCGATTGGTTATTAAGTTGATATACACTCCCTTTTCCTGTGCTTTGTTTACTATAATTATCAGAGAACTCTTGTTAAACAAGATTTTCTGAAATGTAGCCTATTAATTACAACAAATTTTTTGTTTTTCTGTGGAACTATTGTTATGGCATGAATTAAGACCTGCTTGAATAACATACTCATTTGGAAACTACTTTACCTCAAATTTTGCTTAAAAGCTATGCCTTCTACTGGAAGGAGCAAGGCAGAGGCAACACTAAATTTCTAAGCTTAACTCTTTTTCTAAAAATCCTTCTGTGATCAAATTGCCTTGTGCAAAGATAGGGATTGGTTAGTTTCAGGACATCTTATCAAAACATTCTTCTAGGGACAGGTCTATACTGGCTAGACTATAGAAATGAAAATTATCAACACAGTGATGACAATGTAATTAGCCGTATCTATCAGCAGCTTATAATCAGTGATATCTAAGGCTGCTGAAAGGTCCACTGTAGTTAAAACTCTAGCTTTACCCTTGACTCTCCTTAATGACCTCAAGGATATTGGACTAAACTCTGTAAGTAGGCTTGAATCTAACCTGGAATCTACTCTGTATTTCAAGGTAAACAATATGCAAAGTTTGGGAACTAGATCAAAATAAAACTTACATTACAGCTAGAATAAATTATGATAGAGTGAGAAATTGGCACTAAGAAGTTTGAGTGAATAGGACCCTAAAGGAAGCTTAAAGAAGTGTTTACTGCCATTGGACTTTTATGTTAAAGAAAGATTTTATGTAAATTGTTCAAGCTAAACATTTGCATTATATATTCCTATTTCTTTGTACTTCCCATTTGATGAAGTTTTCAAACTGTGGTTTGCTGGAGGGGGAAACCCAAACCCAAACCACATAGGACAAATTGAATTACAAACCCGGTGTGGTCCTTTAACTCAATTACATCTAATTTGTGTTATTTTAGTCATCCTGGGTGGCAGCTGTTCTGTGTAAATGACCACAAACATTTTCAATGTTAAGAATTTGTCCAGATTATAACTCTTTAAGATTGGTAGTATCTATTTATGTATTAAGTGACGAAGTTATCAGGTCCATTTTAAAAATCAAAAATTTAGTTTGTTTTCTGAATAGACTTTTTAAAAGTGAGCATCCAGTATTTATTTATTTAGAGACAGAGTCTCACCTATGTCATCCTTGGTAGAGTGCTGTGACATCATAGCTCACAGCAACCTCAAACTCTTGGGCTTGAGCGATTCTCTTGCCTCAGCCTCCCAACTAGCTGGGACTACTGGCACTCACCACAGTGCATGGCTAGTTTTTTGTTGCAGTTGTTGTTTAGCTGGCCTGGGCTGGGTTTGAACCTGCCAGCCTCGGTGCACGTGGCTGGCGCTATAATCACTGTGCTACGGGCGCTGAGCCAATATTTACTTTACTTTTTTACAATAATACTTTACAATATTTACAACATTTACTTTAAATGTTACAACTTCACCTCATTTTCTTATTTTTTATGCTTCTACTTAAGTTTCTTCCAAAAATAGTCTATTAATTACTTTATTTAGGCCATTATGAATTTGAGGGCAAGGGAATATAGAATTTTAAATTTTGATATGTCCAAATAAATATTTTGACATGTAAGCCAAAACTTGAGATGATCTGGGAAGAAAAACATGAAAGAATATAGATTCAGGATGTTTACTTCAGTATAATTCAGATGGAGGTTTGGGTAAGACTTGAGTTAAGATAGAATGTGAAATGCAACAGAACTGAAGACCTTGAAACCCAAGAGAGTCATAAAGAAGCTGATAAAAAAATCACTATAGGAATGGTGTTTGACAATACTAACTCATCCTTCACTCATCTTCTAATTATTACTTTTATTTTCTTGGGTTCATCTTTTGAATAAAATGTTCGGTTTAATTCACTGAGTAGTACTAACTTAGATAGGAAAAGGACACTTAACTTGTCATCTTAATATTTGAAATGGAATCTATAGAATACAAATGCAGAAGAAAACATATATGACAGAAGGACCTTAAACAGTTTTCCCAGGTAGACAAATGGGACAGTGCTAAATTTAGGGAATTATAGTGAAGACATAGTATCCAACAGAAATAGAAATGGAAGAAAAGTCTTACTACCTCAGAAATGATCTATGATGTATAAGTATGTCTAGAAAGCCATTGCTTTTCTACTAAATTCAAAATTTTCAATTAGCAGCTGAACATCTCCTATGGAGTAGGTATGGTCCTAGGTACTTGGACTTCAAAGAAGCTAAAGGTCACTACTTAGGAAGAACTTAAAATGTAGTTGGGATGCAAACATGTAAATAATTTATGGCACCATATGGCACCATGGTGATTTAATCAGTTATTGGTTTATCCATAGACTTAGGAATATAAATTGTCCAAATTTGTGGTATGTATGAACTATGTTCACTTTTTCTCTACTCGTTTCTTTTTAAAGAAGCAGCTAACAATTTGACCAAGTGTTTTCTTATACATTTATCTAGTGTTTATTAGTTGTGAACTATACCAAGTTCAGTAACATGCTAAAAAACTTTCATCCTCCTCTATTTCTCTTTTACATCTGATACTTGTTTTCTGTATGTTGAAACTTTTTATTTTTGGTCTTTAGTGACAGTACACTTTTCAGTCTTCTCTGAAAGAAAGAAAGTCCTTTTCTGCTTTTCTGATGTTATTTGGTGTCCTCTTTGGTAGCTTCATAACTATATTAGTTATTTATTGCTAAAACAAATTGCCCTAAAACTTTGTAGCTTAAAACAATGAACATATACTTTCTAATATTTCTGTGGGCCAGAAATAACCATATTTGTTATGGTTATTTATATAACCACATTCACAAGTGGATGATAAACATTCAGACACTTAATAAATATTGTTGAATACTGCATAAAGCGATTCTATTATTTAAATGGAGGTTCTTATCACTTCACACATAAATGGCTCCACTGTTTTCTTTTCTGGTTTCCAATCTTTACCCCCAAGCTATTTTCAAAAGAAATTCATGCTGTTGTTTCCTTGTCAATATTTATGACTCTCATTGGCCTATTGTTCAAGTTTTTAATGGTCTCCTTGGCATTCAAAACCTTCTTTAATCCAGGCTCACTATATTTATTCGACTGTATTCCTTAACAAACACACTTTTATTTAAACTAGTTTTTCACACCTTAGGCCAAACCCTGTTCCTATCCTTATGCCATGTTGAGTTTTACTTTCTTGCCTTCCTTAGGGCTTTATTCCCTTACCTGTAATGCTTAACCTTCTTGTCTTTTTGAATCTTGCTGATTGTTTTTCTCTGCTCAAATCTTATTACTGTATATACTTGAGTATAAGCCGAGGTTTTTCGGCACAAAATTTGTTCTGAGTTCGGGTTTTTCGGCACAAAGAAAAAACTCGGCTTATACTTGAGTATATATGGTATGTTCCTTCCACCTTTTTCATAGAGCCATTTGGGACTTTTCTGGCCTACTCTAGCTTTTAATCTTTGAATTCTGATTGTTAAGACAATCAATGTCCAACAGTGCATTCTTTATTTCTAATTAGTTTTAGTTTAATTAATTAGGTTAATTTCTCTTTCCAACTAGAATCCCAATTTTCTGAGAACAAAATCCTTTTCCTTCTTGTACCTCTCTTGTAGTATGCTCTGAGTATATGTTGGTTGATTGATTGAAAAATTAGAAATCTTTACTCAGCTGTAAAAAAAAATCCTCTTTGTGATGCTGCTGAATTAATTTTAACTGCCAGAAAAATTCCTGAGGATGAGCTGGGGCTTCAAGACAGTTTGGAATTACATTTCTTCATTTTATTGAAGAAACATTGCTGTACGAAAAGATTGATTTTTTAAAAATGTCCTTGCCAACTATCAGAATTGGCTTTTAGCCTGGAACTATCAAAGCAAGTTTCAGAGTTGCCTGGGGCAGAACTGCTATTAAGTAGCAAGCAGCAATTCAAGGTCTCTGATCCCTCGCCTGTTGGAGCTATGGGTCTGGCCAGGCCCTTTGGCATAGATAAGTAGAATGAAGAATTTACTTTTATCTTTTCTCTCTTGAAAGTTTTATGGATTTGATTCATAAAGAAAGGGTAAAAATTGAAATTTTATGTCATCTTCTTCTCATTATTCACCAAGAAAAATTGAAGTTAGGTAATAATATTAGTCAAAATGTTAAGTATGCATACAACCTAAAAATAATGTTATCGGCTAATAAGAGCCATAATGTTCTTGGTATGTTCTGTACTTGTCCTTGAGAGTGAGGCCAGAGAGCCAGAGGGAAGTAAAACTCCAGTTCTTCTATGTTTTGATAAACATATTCTATGCACATTATTAATTTCCACCAATATTCCTTCTTTCTCCCCCTTTGTGTTCATTCTCCCTATTTCCCCCCAAAGCCATAAGTGGAATGTTCAGGTGTAGTTAGATTACACATATGTATATAAGAAGATAATTTGACTTTTCTTTATAGCTGCCTACAATTTTAGTTTGCTTTTTGTTTTAGGATTTTGTATAATATCAGGCTGTGATTTCAGTTATTATTTGCACATTTTTGGTCTCCATGTGGCTAAATTACTGGGGTTTATACAAAAAAGTATTTCCTCCTCATTATTTGTATGTGTAGATTTTTTAGCCAAGATTCCTGTCTATAGTATTGGAATATTCAAATTAGAAAAATTAGGAAAGCGGAAAAACCTAAAGCTCTAGATTCTTACCTTTCTTTCAGAAGATAAAGTGTATGAGTTGTGAACTTACCTGGTTACAGCCCACAGGTTATCTCAGCTATTATGCCTGCCTCTGTATTTCTTCCTCATAAAGCCACTGTGATGAGATTAACTCTGTTACATGTTTCAGTTTTCTTCTTCCCACACCTAGGTAAAGGAGGTAAAGAAGTGGGAAAGATCGAGGGAGGGAGATGCAGAGGCAGGCATGAGAAGTGTCAGGAACAAGTCTGAGTGTGGCCCTTGGAGGATTCCACTGCCCTGTCTCACTGCTGCCCTATTTGGCCTTGTTCCATTGCCATCAATTTGTTAAAATAAGAATTCTTAAACAAGAATTCTTCTTAAAACAAGAATTGAACAAATTTATTTGAATTTTCATCTTTAACCCTCCAAACACCTTTTCTGAAAATCTCCAGTGATATCCTTAGTCTCTTTCTTTATCATTCTGCTGCATTTTATACAGCTTTGAACCTTTCCTTCTCAAAAAAAAAAAAGACTTGTTGAGCACAATTTTTGCCACATGAAACTTTGTACAATCAGCTTCATTTGAAAGTACACATTTCATTTGATGGCATTTGCAAATTGTTCCCTCCCCCAGACCTCTTCTAAAACTCACAATGTGAAAATGCTTCCATATGCTAAGAAGAAGAAGGAAAAAGTATATTTTACCGGCTAGCCATGTTATAAACATGAAGCTACAGCGTGGGCAGATCCGGCAATGGAAGCCCCTCAGGGTTCTTTTTAAACAACTTTGTAACTTAGCAGCCTTACTACTATTTAAATAAGTGTGGAGAGCTGTTTTTGCCCCACCAAAGTAAAATTTTAAAATGTTAACAATATATTATATTCAACCCAATATATTGTAATTGGGTTGTATTGTAATATTATCATTTTTACATGTCGTCAACATAGACATTACTGACATTTTTTAAAATTTCAGAATATTATGGTGGTAATAACTACATTTTGGTTACATAATTTGCTTTTGTATATTTATTTATTTTATTTTATTTTATTTTTTTTATTAAATCATAGCTATGTACATTGGTATGATCATGGGGCATCATACACTAGTTTCACAGACCGGTTGACACATTTATATCACACTGGTTAACATAGCGTTCCTGGCAATTTCACAGTTATTATGTTGAGACATTTACATTCTACATTTACTAAGTTTCACATATACCATTGTAAGATGCACCACAAATGAATACATCACCTTATTTATACTCTATCTACACAAAATACACCCATGAGGTCAGTTCACCACAGCTATTTTTTTTTTTTTTTTAGTTAAATCATAGCTGTGTACCTTAATGTGATCATGGGGTACCATACACTAGTTTCAATAGACCATTTGACACATTTT